>NW_022639254.1:0-81360 GCF_010993605.1 Petromyzon marinus
CAACCATAGACTCACATAGACACCCATAGACTCGCACAGACACGCATAGACTCGCACAGACACCCATAGACTCACACAGACATCGATAGACTCACACAGACAACCATAGACTCACACAGACACCCATAGACTCACACAGACAACCATAGACTCACACAGACATCGATAGACTCACACAGACAACCATAGACTCACACAGACACCCATAGACTCATACAGACACCCGTAGACTCACACAGACAACCATAGACTCACACAGACATCCATAGACTCACACAGACACCCATAGACTCACACAGACACCCGTAGACTCACACAGACAACCATAGACTCACACAGACATCCATAGACTCACACAGACACCCATAGACTCACACAGACAACCATAGACTCACACAGAGATTCATAGACTCACACAGAGACTCATAGACTCACACAGACACCCATAGACTCACACAGACACCCATAGACTCTCACACAGGCGTTTGTGCACAGTCTGCCCTATATGACATCATAACAACAGTCTGGACCACTGGATGGGTTCCGCAAGATTGGAAGGATGCCCTGGTGGTCCCCCCTCTTTAAGAAGGGGGGACCGCACAGACTGTAACAACTACAGGGGCATCTCAATCTTCAGTGTGCCGGGAAAGGTCCTGGACAAGGATTATTCAACATCGCCTTGCAAGCACGCTGAGGAGAAGCTTGCGGAGCCCCAATGCGGTTTCAGAAAGGGCGGTCCTGCACAGATGCCATATTTTCTGTCTGTCTGCTACAGCAGAGGTGTAGGGAATTCTAACAAGACCTACATCTCTGCTTCATTGACCTGGTAAAGGCCTATGATACCATCAGTAGGCCTGGGCTCTGGGTTGTTCTTCGTGCTTTTGGAGTCCCTAACCCTCTGCTCACGATCATTAAGGACCTTCATGATGGTGAGCGGGCCTGGGTAAAACTACGTGGCTGGGAGTCAGAGCCATTCCCTGTACACCTTGGGGTGCAAGAGGGATGTCCTCTGGCTCCAACATTATTTAACATCTATTTGACCACGTAGTTCATGAACCCTTCAGTAGCTGTACCGGAGGAATTTCCATCTGTAAAATACAATGGGAGGCTGATGGATGCCTGGGTGCGGTCAAGGGATGGCTCCCTATTGGTCAACCATGTTATGTATGCCGACAACCTGGTAATTGCGGCTCACTCAGAGGAGGAGTTGGAGGCTTGCCACCAAGAGGTGGGGCCTTACCATCAGCCCCACCAAAACTAAGCACCTGTCTGGGTATTTTGTACCATCAGGCACTCCAACCCCACAACTCCCAATCGGGGATGGGGCAGTTGTGGAGAGAGTGGAGTTTCTCATACCTGCGCAGTGTGCTCATGGCCGGCTCCAGTTTAACAGCAGAGGTCTCACTCCGAATTAGTCGAGCGGCATTATCTTTTCATCGGTTGCATAACGCTATGTGGAAGCTACCTGGTCTGTCGCTCCGCACGAAGCTTCAGGTCTTCTTGGCCATGGTCATTCCCTCCCTTCTCTACACTTGGGAAATGTGGACCCCCCCTAATGGAACATCTTCGCCTGTTAGAAACATTTAGGCTGGCCTGCCTACGATCAATCCTGGGTTTAACAAGGCTGGATTGTGTGAGGAGCTCACAAATCCTTGAAAGATCTGGGCAAAGTCCCATCGGTGAGCACCTCCGGCAGGCAAGGCTGCGTTGGCTGGGCCATGTAGCTCGCATGCCCAGCCACCGCATGCCGAAACAGCTTTTGTTTGGCCGGATTGAGGGGGCTAAGCGGGCGCGGCACGGGCTAGAGAAGAGATGGAGTGATGTGGTACAGGAGGACGTGGAGCTGAGTGGACTTGCCGATGACTGGTACCAGCGGTGTCAAGATAGGCCTCTGTGGAGGAGGCTCGTGAACGACGCTACTGGGCAGTTGGAGGCAATTGCCCTCCAACAACAACGGAGGGCGGAGGAGCGACGCTCACAACAACGAGCGGAGCGCCGGGTGGCTAAAGCACAACAGGTTGCCACAGTAGGGGGCACAGGTGGTGCATCAGCCAGTCATCTCAGTCAGTCGACCCGTGGCACCTGGGTCTGCCCCGTGACCTCCTGCCAACGGGCGTTCGACACTTCACGTGGCCTCAGGGTGCACATAGCCTGGCACAAGCGTCGTGGTGACGTCACCGCCACTTAGTGGCGAATGGCGGTTGTTGTGTGTGTCTGTGTCTGTGTGTGTCTATGTGTGTGTGTGTGTGTCTGTGTGTGTATGTGTGTCTATGTGTGTGTGTGTCTGTGTGTGTGTCTACGCACGTCCCCTGCATGGTGAACCTCTCCATGCGAGTTTGCCGCCTGGCGAAGAGCGCCGCTCCCTTCCCTTCGCTCGCCACCAACCCCACGGAGTGGGGAACCTCGCATGGAGCAGGGAGCCTGGGGGGGGGGGGGTGGAGAGAGAGACAAGAGAGAGATAAGAATGAGACGAGAGAGACAAGAGAGAGATAAGAGAGAGACAAGAGAGATAAGAGAGAGACAAGAGATATATAAAAGAGAGATAAGAGAGAGATCAGAGAGAGATCAGAGAGAGACAAGAGAGAGATAAGAGAGAGACAAGAGAGAGACAAGACAGAGACAAGAGAGATAAGAGAGAGATAAGAGAGAGACAAGAGAGAGACAAGAGAGAGATAGAGAGACAAGAAAGAGACAAGAGAGAGACAAGAGAGAGATAAGAAACAAGAGAGAGACAAGAGAGAGAGATAAGAGAGAGATAAGAGAGACAAGAGAGAGATAAGAGAGAGATAAGAGAGAAAGACAAGAGAGAGACAAGAGAGAGATAAGAGAGAGATAAGAGAGAGACAAGAGAGACAAGAGAGAGATAAGAGAGAGATAAGAGAGAGACAAGAGAGATGAGAGAGATAAGAGAGAGATAAGAGAGAGAGACAAGAGAGAGACAAGAGAGAGACAGAGAGAGATAAGAGAGAGATAAGATAGAGACAAGAGAGAGAGACAAGAGAGAGATAAGAGAGAGATAAGAGAGACAAGAGAGAGATAAGAGAGAGACAAGAGAGAGACAAGAGAGAGAGAGAAGAGAGAGATAAGAGAGAGACAAGAGAGAGATAAGAGAGAGATAAGAGAGAGACGAGAGAGAGACAAGAGAGAGATAAGAGAGAGATAAGAGAGAGTTACCCGACACGAGGTTTTGGTGGAGGCACCGGGGCCTCCTTCCTGGGCCTAGTGACTCCCTCAGCCTGGGCCTCGCCCTGAGCTTCGGCCTGGCCCTGGGCCGGGCCCTGGGGGGCCGCATCCAGGCCATGGACCAGGGCCACCAGGTCCGGGTTGGGCCCCACACGGCACTTCTCTAGGGAGGTGTCAACAACAATAGTGTAGTGTATAGTATAGTGTAGTAGTGTAGTGTAGTAGTGTATAGTGTAGTAGTGTATAGTGTAGTAGTGTATAGTGTAGTGTATAGTGTAGTGTAGTAGTGTATAGTGTAGTGTATAGTGTAGTGTAGTAGTGTATAGTATAGTGTAGTAGTGTATAGTAGAGTGTAGTAGTGTATAGTGTAGTGTAGTAGTGTATAGTGTAGTAGTGTATAGTGTAGTAGTGTATAGTGTAGTGTATAGTGTAGTGTGTAGTGTATAGTGTAGTGTAGTAGTGTATAGTGTAGTGTATAGTAGTGTATAGTGTAGTGTATAGTATAGTGTAGTAGTGTATAGTATAGTGTATAGTGTAGTAGTGTAAAGTGTAGTGTATAGTATAGTGTAGTAGTGTAGTGTATAGTAGTGTATAGTGTAGTGTATAGTGTAGTGTATAGTGTAGTGTATAGTGTAGTGTATAGTGTAGTGTATAGTGGAGTAGTGTGTATTGTATAGTGTAGTGTGTAGTGTAGCGTATAGTGTATAGTGTAGTAGTGTATAGTGTAGTAGTGTATAGTGTAGTAGTGTATAGTGTAGTGTAGTAGTGTATAGTGTAGTGTAGTAGTGTATTGTGTAGTGTATAGTGTAGTAGTGTATAGTGTAGTGTATAGTGTAGTGTATAGTGTAGTAGTGTATAGTGTAGTGTGTAGCGTAGTAGTGTATAGTGTAGTGTATAGTGTAGTAGTGTATAGTGTAGTGTATAGTGTAGTGTATAGTGTAGTAGTGTATAGTGTAGTGTATAGTGTAGTGTATAGTGTAGTAGTGTAGTGTGTAGTGGAGTAGTGTATAGTGTAGTGTATAGTGTAGTGTATAGTAGTGTATAGTGTAGTGTAGCAGTTTATAGTGTATAGTGTAGTGTATAGTGTAGTGTAGTAGTGTATAGTGTAGTGTATAGTGTAGTGTAGTAGTGTATAGTGTAGTGTAGTAGTGTATAGTGTAGTGTAATAGTGTAGTAGTGTATAGTGTAGTGTATAGTGTATAGTGCAGTGTAGTAGTGTATAGTGTAGTGTATGGTGTAGTTTAGTAGTGTATAGTGTAGTGTATAGTGTAGTAGTGTAGTAGTGTATAGAGTAGTGTATAGTGTAGTGTAGTAGTGTATAGTATAGTAGTGTATAGTGTAGTGTATAGTAGTGTATAGTGTTATGTGTAGTGTAGTGTAGTAGTTTACAGTGTAATGTAGTAGTGTATAGTGTAGTGTAGTAGCGTATAGTGTAGTGTAGTAGTGTATAGTGTAGTAGTGTATAGTGTAGTGTAATAGTGTATAGTGTAGTGTATAGTGTAGTGTAGTAGTGTATAGTGTAGTGTATAGTGTAGTGTACTAGTGTATAGTGTGTAGTGTAGTGTGTAGTGCATAGTGTAGTGTTTAATGTATAGTGTAGTGTATAGTGTATTGTATAGTGTGGTGTAGTAGTGTCTAGTGGAGTGTGTAGTGTATAGTTTAGTGTATAGTGTAGTAGTGTATAGTGTAGTGTAGTAGTGTATAATGTAGTGTAATGTATAGTGTAGTGTATAGTGTAGTAGCGTATAGTGTAGTGTAGTAGTGTATAGTGTAGTGTAATAGTGTATAGTGTAGTGTATAGTGTAGTGTAGTAGTGTATAGTGTAGTAGTGTACAGTGTAGTATAGTAGTGTAGAGTAGTAGTGGCTTGTGTAGTAGTGTATAGTGTATTGTGTAGTAGTGTAGTGTATAGTGTAGTAGTGTATAGTGTAGTGTATAGTGTAGAATAGTAGTGTCTTGTGTAGTAGTGTATAGTGTATTGTGTAGTAGTGTATAGTGTAGTGTATTATGTAGTAGTGTATAGTGTAGTGTAGTATTGTATAGTGTAGTAGTGTATGGTGTAGTGTAGTTGTGGATAGTGTAGTGTAGTTGTGGATAGTGTAGTGTAGTGGTGTATAGTGTAGTAGTGTATAGTGTAGTGTATAGTGTAGTGGACCAGGGCCACCAGGTAGTGTAGTAGTAGTATAGTGTCGTAGTGTATAGTGTAGTGTAGTAGTGTACAGTGGAGTGTAGTAGTGTATAGTGTAGTGTATATAGTAGTGTATAGTGTAGTAGTGTACAGTGAGGTTAAAAAGTATTTGATCCTCTGCTGATATTGTACGTTTGTCCACTGACAAAGAAATGATCAGTCTATAATTTTAATGGTAGGTTTATTTGAACAGTGAGAGACAGAATAACAACAAAAAAATCCAGAAAAACGCATGTCAAAAATGTTATAATTTGATTTGCATTTTAATGAGGGAAATAAGTATTTGACCCCCTCTCAATAAGAAAGATGTCTGGCTCCCAGGTGTCTTTATACAGGTAACGAGCTGAGATTAGGAGCACACTCTTAAAGGGAGTGCTCCTAATCTCAGCTTATTACCTATATAAAAGACACCTGTCCACAGAAGCAATCAATCAATCAGATTCCAAACTCTCCACCATGGCCAAGACCAAAGAGCTATCCAAGGATGTCAGGGACAAGATTATAGACCTACACAAGGCTGGAATGGGCTACAAGACCATTGCCAAGCAGCTTGGTGAGAAGATGACAACAGTTGGTGCGATTATTCGCAAATGGAAGAAATACAAAAGAACTGTTAATCTCCCTCGTCCTGGGGCTCCATGCAAGATCTTACCTCGTGGAGTTGCAATGATCATGAGAACGGTGAGGAATCAGCCCAGAACTACACGGGAGGATCTTGTCAATGATCTCAAGGCAGCTGGGACCATAGTCACCAAGAAAACAATTGGTAACACACTACGCCGTGAAGGACTGAAATCCTGCAGTGCCTGCAAGGTCCCCCTGCTCAAGAAAGCACATATACATGCCCGTCTGAAGTTTGCCAATGAACATCTGAATGATTCAGAGGACAACTGGGTGAAAGTGTTGTGGTCAGATGAGACCAAAATGGAGCTCTTTGGCATCAACTCAACTCGCCGTGTTTGGAGGAGGAGGAATGCTGCCTTTGACCCCAAGAACACCATCCCCACCGTCAAACATGGAGGTAGAACATTATGCTTTGGGGGTGTTTTTTTCTGCTAAGGGGACAGGACAACTTCACCGCATCAAAGGGACGATGGACGGGGCCATGTACCATCAAATCTTGTGTGAGAACCTCCTTCCCTCAGCCAGGGCATTGAAAATGGGTCGTGGATGGGTATTTCAGCATGAAAATGACCCAAAACACACGGCCAAGGCAACAAATGAGTGGCTCAAGAAGAAGCACATTAAGGTCCTGGAGTGGCCTAGCCAGTCTCCAGACCTTAATCCCATAGGAAATCTGTGGAGGGAGCTGAAGGTTCGAGTTGCCAAACGTCAGCCTCGAAACCTTAATGACTTGGAGAAGATCTGCAAAGAGGAGTGGGACAAAATCCCTCCTGAGATGTGTGCAAACCTGGTGGCCAACTACAAGAAACGTCTGACCTCTGTGATTGCCAACAAGGGTTTTGCCACCAAGTACTAAGTCATGTTTTGCAGAGGGGTCAAATACTTATTTCCCTCATTAAAATAAAAATCAATTTATAAAAAATTTTGACATGCGTTTTTCTGGATTTTGATGTTGTTATTCTGTCTCTCACTGTTCAAATAAACCTACCATTAAAATTATAGACTGATCATTTCTTTGTCAGTGGGCAAACGTACAAAATCAGCAGGGGATCAAATACTTTTTTCCCTTACTGTGTAGTGTAGTAGAGTATAATGTAGTAGTGTATAATGTAGTGTATAGTGTAGTGTAGTAGTATATAGTGTAGTGTATAGTGTAGTCTAGTAGTGTGTAATTTAGTTTAGTAGTGCATAGTGTAGTGTATAGTGAAGTAGTGTAGTGTATAGTGTAGTAGCGTATAGTGTAATAGTGCATAGTGTAGTGTAGTAGTGTAGTGTATAGTGTAGTAGTGTATAGTGTAGTGTATAGTGTAGCAATGTATAGTGTAGTAGTGTATAGTGTAGTGTAAAGTGTAGTGCATAGTGTAGTAGTGTATAGCGTATAGTGTAGTCTAGTAGTGTAATGTATGGTGTAGTGTAGTAATGTAGTGTAGTAGTGTAGTACTGTATAGTGTAGTGTATAGTGTAGTAGTGTATAGTGTAGTGTAGTAGTGTATAGTTTAGTAGTGTATTGTGTAGTAGTGTATAGTGTAGTAGTGTATAGTTTAGTGTAGTAGTTTATATTGTAGTGTACAGTGTAGTATAGTAGTGTATAGTGTAGTGTAGTAGTGTATAGTGTAGTAGTGTAGTGTAGTAGTGTATAGTGTAATGTAGTAGTGTATAGTGTAGTAGTGTATAATGTAGTGTATAGTGTACAGTGTAATGTATAGTGTACTGTATAGTAGTGTAGTGAATAGTAGTGTAGTTAATGGTAGTGTAGTGTATGGTAGTGTATAGTAGTGTATAGTGTAGTAGTGTATAGTAGTGTAATGTATATTAGCATAGTGTATAATGTGTAGTAGTGTAGTGTATGGTAGTGTAGTGTATAGTAGTGTATAGTAGTATAGTGTATAGTAGTGTAGTGTATAGTAGTGTATAGTGTAGGAGTGTGTAGTGTATATTAGAGTAGTGTAAATTAAAGTAGTGTATAGTGGTATAGTGTATGGTAGTGTAGTGTATAGTAGTGTAGTGTATAGTAGTGTCATGTATAGTAGTGAATAGCACGCACACACACACAGACACACACACTCAGACACACTACACACACATACACACACACACTACACACAGACACACACACAAACACACTACACACACACCACACACACAGACACACACTACACACACAAACACACTACACATACTACACACACAGACACACTACACACACACACAGACACACACACACAGACACACACACACAGACACACACTACACACACAGACACACAGACAAACACACAGACTCACACTCTACACACACACTACACACATACTACACAAACATACACACTACACACACACACAGACACACACACACTACACACACAGACACACTACACACACACTACACACATAGACACACACACTACACACTACACACACAGACACACACACACTACATACACAGACACACACACTACACGCACAGACACACACACATGACACACAGACACACACTACACGCACACTACACACTACACACCTCTGAAGGTGAACATGGGCCTTGTGGAGGCTCCCAGCCGCTGTTTGGTCGCCATCTCGTCCAGGATTCCCGTGCGGTGTCCTCCCGCAGTGTCTGTTCTCGCAGTGGGCGTGGCCTCAGCCGTGGGCCACGCCCCACCGTGGGCAGGGCCGCCGGGCCACGCCCCCGCCCGGGGCGCCTCCTGCCATTGGGCGGCGGCCGCCGCGGCAGGCGGAGGCGCGAAGGGGCGGGCCGCGCCGCGATTGGACGGTGGTGGTGGAAGGGGGGCGTGGTCTGTGAGGTGTGGGGGGGGGGAGATGAGGGGGGAGAGGGGAGGAGGGAGGAGAATGGAGGGGGGATGGGGGGAGGGATTCGGGGAGACGAGGCGGGAGGGGGGAAGGGGGAGGGGGCAAGGGGGAGGGGGGATGAGGGGATGGGGGAGGAGGGGGAGGGGGGGGAGTGGGGAGGGGGGATGAGGGATAGGGGGGGGGGGCTGGTTATGGGTGGGGGCAGTTCCACTCAAAGGGCCCCCTGAGGAGCTCCCCCACCCCCTCTCCCCAAGGCGCGAAGCTGAAATGTCGGACACCGTGGCCGACCCACCCCTCTCACCTGGTGCCAAGTGGCCTCGGGAACCCCACTGCCCCTCCTGCTGCTGCTGCCCCAGCTGCTGCCCCTGCAGTAGCTACCCTAGCACCTGCTGCCCCTAGCTACCCTAGCTCCTGCTGCCCCTAGCTACCCTAGCACCTGCTGCCCCTAGCTACCCTAGCTCCTGCTGCCCCTAGCTACCCTAGCACCTGCTGCCCCTAGCTACCCTAGCTCCTGCTGCCCCTAGCTACCCTAGCACCTGCTGCCCCTAGCTACCCTAGCACCTGCTGCCCCTAGCTACCCTAGCTCCTGTTGCCCCTAGCTGCCCTAGCTCCTGCTGCCCCTAGCTACTCTAGCTCCTGCTGCCCCTAGCTACCCTAGCTCCTGCTGCCCCTAGCTACCCTAGCTCCTGCTGCCCCTGCTGTAGCTACCCTAGCTCCTGCTGCCCCTACAGTAGCTACCCTAGCTCCTGCTGCCCCTGCTGTAGCTACCCTAGCTCCTGCTGCCCCTAGCTCCTCCTGCCCCTACAGTAGCTACCCTAGCTCCTGCTGCCCCTAGCTACCCTAGCTCCTGCTGCCCCTACGGTAGCTACCCTAGCTCCTGCTGCCCCTGCGGTAGCTGACCTAGCAACTGCCCTTGCTGCTCCGGCGGTAGCTGCCGTCGCTCCAGCTGCTCCTGCTGCTGCTGCTGCTCCTGCGCTGCTTCGTGAGCGTCGAGCCTCTGACGTCGCCGGGCGAAGAGCTCCGCCCCTCGGCCGCAAGCGTCAGGCAGGGCGGACATCGCCACTCTGGGGAGGGAGGGGAGGGGAGGGAGAGAGACGTGGATTCACACAGAGCTCCAGGCCTTACGTCTACAACTTTTAGACCAGAGGTTAGACCGGAGGTCAATGCAGACATGATTCCTTGTAAAAGGTTCCAGCTTGGGGCGTTTTAACGTCTTAACACGGCTGTTGTGTTGCCAGACAAAGGAAGAAAACCTATTCTTATACAGGGTGTTTGAAAATTATGGACCCGATTTTTAATCGCTACATCTCTGCAACCACGAACCGCCCATGAATGAAACTCTTACCACTTGAAAGGGCGGGGCATAGGGAGGGCGGGGCATAGAGAGGCGGGGCATTGAGAGGGCGGGGCATAGAGAGGGCGGGGCATAGAGAGGGCGGGGGGCATAGAGAGGGCGGGGCATACAGAGGGCAGGGGCATAGAGAGGGCGGGGCATAGAGAGGGCGGGGCATATAAAGGGCGGGGGGCATTGAGAGGGCGGGGCATAGAGAGGGCGGGGCATAGAGAGGGCGGGGCATAGAGAGGGCGGGGCATAGGGAGGGCAGTGCATAGGGAGGGCGGGGCATAGGGAGGGCGGGGCATAGGGAGGGCGGGGCATAGGGAGGGGGGGGCATAGGGAGGGAGGGGCATAGAGAGGCCCGGGCATACAGTGGGCGGGGCATAGAGTTTCAAGTGATTACCGCGAGATGCCTCCCCCAGTGCACAAACAGCCCCTAGGCTCAGTCATTCGCCAGACAACACCGCCTCAACGTTGGACTGGTCGCACGCGACCCCAAGACTTGGCGCTGCACTCTTGGCCCCCAAGATCACCACCAGACACCACCACACCCTGCGACTTTTTCTCGTGGGGATGCGTCAAAGACGGTGGTGTTTTTGTGCCACCGTTAGTGACTAATCGGGATGACCTCAAAAACAGAATCACGGCAGCGGTGACTTCGGCGGAAGAGAAGACTTCGCTTTGAGAGGCGTTTGGGACGAATTCAACTATCGTCTCGATGTTGTCCGTACAGCAGGTGGAGGGCACGCAGAGCATTTATAAAATGGTCAGTAAAACTTGATAACTCATTTTTTTATTGTTTTATATATTTTATTCTTTTATTGTTTCCCTTCCACGTTACTTTACCGAAAGAGCTAAGAATATAACTCATTAAAGCGTTTGTAACTTTTTTGTGTCATTGTAACATGTTGTAAATCGTGAAATATACTGCTTTGAAATAGGGTCCATCTGTTTAAACACCGTGTATTTACTGGCAACGGAGGGTTTACGAAGTTAGTGTCTTAAATTTTGATTTAAAGCTTTCGTTACTGCAGGGATTCATATTCGTGGTTCTTTCGGTAAGGTCACCACCGCGTAGAAGGGAAACAATAAAGCAATAAAAATATATAAAACAATAAAATTCTCACGACGTTTCGACTGCAACACAAAGCAATCATCGTCAGGTGTGAAAACCACAGCAAGAGAATTTGAAGAAAAAATACGCCACTTTTAAAAAATAATTATTCCTGTGGTTTCCACACCTGATGATGATTGCTTGTGTTGCAGTCGAAACGTCGTGATAATTTTATTGTTTTATTTTATTATTTTATTGTTTCCCTTCTTACGTGGTGGTGACTTTACCGAAAGAACCAAGAATATGAATAAGTTAGTGTCTTTCTTCGTACACATTTGTGGTCAAGTTTGTTTGTTTATTTAGACTTCTTATTTCTTTCCGTCTGCCGTTGTTCCGTCATCTTCGCTGTTCAGGGCACGGCTTTGCACTCTCTTTCTGCGGTGTATCGGTGGCCTTCGTTCTCCGTGCAATCTCCCACTTTCATTCGGTAGTTGATTCCACAATTACTAATTGGATTCGAAGCTTTCGTGACTGCAGGAATCCACAAACTCTGTGGCTCTTCCGGTAAAGTCCACGTAGGTGGGAAAAATTCATAGATCGCGACGACGTTTCGATCGCAACACCAAGCAGCAAATCGTCATCAGGTGGGAAAAACCACAGGCAAGAAAAAAACTAATATGAGTGAAAGAACCGAGAGATGCGAATGAAATATTATCGGTTCTTTGGGTAAAGTCACCACGTAGGAGGGAAACAATAAAATAACGAGAACATAAAACAATAAAAATATAAAACAGTAAAATTCTCACTAACGTTTCGACTGCAACACCAAGCAGCAAATCGTAATCAGGTGTGAAAACCACAGCAAGAAACATTTGAAAAAAGTGGCGTTTTTTTTCTTCCCCTTAACGTTATTTTATTGTTTCCCTTCTACGTGGTGACTTTACCGAAAGAACCAAGAATAATAATTGTATTGTTTTATATTTTTATTATTTTATTGTTTCCCTTCTACGTGGTGGTGACTTTACGAAAGAACCAAGAATATGAATCCCTGCAGTCACGAAAGCTTTAAAGCGAAAGTTGTCAATGAAGTGTGAGCGCGCCTGCTGTGGTGTTGCTGACCGAGTCAGCCGGCAGTGGCCCAGCGCCACCAAAGCTGACTGTTGTCTCGGCAAAGGAAGCGCACTCAACTCTCTTCTTCACAGCAGCACTGCGGGCACACATCGGGGAATGACCCAGGAGGGGTGCCTCTCAGATGTAGCCCCGGAAAAAGCTGCACGCCCAAATGGTCGATTTCCACCATCGACAAATGATAACGTCACGCAATAGGCTTGTGCTTGAAGGGACACGATGGCCCTGCGGTGGTCGCTTGAGGCCCCATTGGGAGCTGTTTTTACTCAAATCCATCGTACAAGCGCCACGGCGATCCGAGCTGGAGCATTGCCCATGGGGCCGTGGCCACGAACACATCGCTGGCACTTTTCACAGGACGCAAATCCGGAATGCGTATTCTGCGGCGAGCTCGGAACCAGCGGCCCACTTCAATACGCACGCTGCGAAAGCCCAGACTCTCTCTGTAGGCTGCCACGAAACATTCCACTGAAGTTCGATCTGTGATTGGAAGCTTTCGTGACGGGCAGGAATCCATTACGCTTTGGTTCTTTCGGTAAAGTCCACGTTGGTGGGAAAAATAAATGAGTAAAAATAAACATCACGACATTTCGATCGCAAACATAAGCGGTCACCTTCAGGCAGAAAAAAAAATGAAATTCAATCTTCATTTCTCCCCCCCCCCACGATTCTTACTTTTGGATATGGGGGGTATGACGGTACCAAGGATACCGAGGAGTTGACGAACTTCATCATGAACAATGCCACGAAATTTCGATTTAAAGCTTTCGTGAGTGCAGGGATTCATCTTCTTGGCTCTTTCGGTAAAGTCACCACCACGTGGAATGGAAATTATAAAGAATAAAAAATAAAACGATTTAAAGCTTTCGTGACTGCAAGGATTCATCTTCTTTGGTTCTTTCGGTAAAGTCACGTAGAATGAGAATATTATTGTGTTATTTTATTTTATAAATTTATTATTTTATTCTCATTCTACGTGACTTTACCGAAAGAAGCAAGAAGAAAAATAAAACGGAATAAAATAAAATTCTCACGACGTTTCAGCCACACACAAGTAGCCTTCCTCAGGTGAAGAAATAGAACTGTCGGAAAGACAGCGCTCCGACAGTCCTGCTTCTTCACCTGAGGAAGGCTACTTGTGTTGTGGCCGAAACGTGACTTGTAACATCCACGTGGACTTCACCGAAAGAGGCAAAGCATAATGGATTCACGTCACAACGGGCACAAACCGCGTTACATCTTCGATTTTTAAACGAGGAAAAGCGGGGTCATGAAAGCAAACGAAGGCAAAAAAAACGCAAGAAGACGACGCGATTGAATGAAGCAGAGTGCGAGGGCAAACTCCTTGAACAAAAAAGTTTCGTTTACAAAACAGCGCTTTCGTCAACAGCTTCGCTTAATATTCTTGGTTCTTTGGGTAAAGTCATCACGTAGAAGGGGAAACAACAAAATAATAAAAATATAAAACAATACAATTATTATTCTTGGGTCTTTGGGTAAAGTCATCACGTAGAAGGGAAACAACAAAATAATAAAAATATAAAACAATACAATTATTATTCTTGGTTCTTTTGGTAAAGTCACCACCACGTAGAAGGGAAACAACAAAATAATAAAAATATAAAACAATACAATTATTATTCTTGGTTCTTTTGGTAAAGTCACCACCACGTAGAAGTGAAACAACAAAATAATAAAAAATATAAAACAATAACATTCGTATTATTTTATTGTTTCCCCATCCACGTGGTGGTGACTTTACCGAAAGAACCAAGAATATGAATCCCTGCAGTCACGAAAGCTTTAAATACAAATTTTGCTTCGTTTAACTCACCGTCGAGACACTCGGCGCCTGCTTCTTACGCGAGCCGATTCCACAGTTTAGGGACCTCCACCCGCAGCGTTTTTGACCTGCACCCAAATAAATATACATGAATAACAAGACGTCCATACAAAAACGTGAATGGCTTTAAAGTAGCGAATTCATCGATTAATTGATGCATGCATTGCAACCGGATCTGAGTACGTGTGTCGAAAGGTAGTGGGTGACGTCACGTCACGCCCAGCCCTTGGAGAGAGTAGCGTCGCAGAACGTGGCGTCAGGCGGACCTTGGGGGGGGGGGGGGGGGGGGGGGGGGGGGGGGGGGGGGGGGGGGTGGGGGGGGGGGGGGGGGGGGTGGTGACGTCACGGTGACGGCGTGGTGACGTCACGGTGACGGCGTGGTGACGTCACGGTGACGGCGTGTGACGTCACGGTGACGTCATGACCCCCGGGGGGGTATTTTAAAGGAGACCCAGGACGTAACCGGGGTCGTCGAGGGGTACGAGCTGGGACCCGGGGGTAGGTGATCCTCACACGGGGCTAAGGTGAGGCCGCTCCACCCGGCCGGGTGAAGTTGGTTAATGCCTCAGGCCGTGCAGGGACGAGAGCCGACTTAGCCGGGGTTGTGGGATTGCCAGTACCCTGACCCCTGGGGAGTTATAGGCTAGGGGGTTCTTAATAATAGGGGTTTTTTTTCCCCTTTTTTCTGGCAAACAAAACTGAAACCTTTTTACAAGGATTCATGTTTACTGCATTAATCACAATACCTGCAGTCAAAATGCAAACAACACACACACAAACACTATGATAATATATGATGCATTGTCCTTGATACTGATTGGTCCACACCAAGGGACGGGCTTTCTTTTGAGCCTCGACCCAATTGGTGCTCGACCAGATGACGCCAGAAGGCGTTACACAGCTCTAAGACAATGCCACTATCAAAGTAACTAGGGCTCGGGGTGAGCATCTACATCATTAGACCTCCTTTGCGAGTACCGAAATATAATAATAGGGTTTTTAGGGGGTTCTTGTTCGGCGTAAGCCCCGACCAAGACCTGCCTCTGTGTCGTGAGGTGCACCGCAACACACGTGAGAAATGTGGTATTGATTGGACAACGGGAAGTGGACGGACTTCACACGATTACAAGATTTGGCCACGGCCAACACGAATCAGCAAAATAATAAAACCGCTGAATAACAAGCCGAGCATCCTTTGTGTTCTGATCGTAAAAAAATATTAAAATGGAGGGACTTCATCACCAATTCTGTCGGGCAGTGTCTTCCTTTGCTATCACACAGACACAAGACAAATATCCCCCAGGTAACCTCTAACAGGCTGTCGGGCAAGTGCTGTTACACACGCACACACACAGACAAAGCTGCCCCAGGTAGCCTCTAACAGCACTGAAGGGGCAAGTGCAGTTACACATACACAGACAAAGATCCTCCAGGTAGCCTCAAGCAGGGCTGTCGGGGCAAGTGCTGTACACACACAGAAAAAGCTGCCCCAGGTAGCCTCTAACAGGCTGTAGGGCAAGTGCTGTTACACAGACACAGACAAAGATCCCCCAGGTAGCCTCAAGCAGAGCTGTCGGGCAAGTGCTGCTACACACACAGAAAAAGCTGCCCCAGGTAGCCTCTATGGGCAAGCCTCTAGGGGCAAGTGCTGTTACACAGACACAGACAAGATCCCCCAGGTAGCCTCTAACAGGCTGTATGGGCAAGTGCTGTTACACACACATACAAAGATCCCCCAGGTAGCCTCGAGCAGGCTGTAGGGGCAAGTGCTGTTAGAGAGCAGCTACCTATGAGGCTACCCGTACTGTGGCACCAGCACTACCCACGCCTGGCCGCCTTTGTTTCCCTAGTGGCATATGTTTACTACACACTGCACCAAGTACTCATTTCAGGCTGAGTCAGATAGTCGTCACTGTGCGGTGGTGGCTGTGAGCGGGAATCGAACCCGGGTCGCCAGGTTCGTAGCGCAGCGTAGGGCTAACCAACTACTACACTACCACTACACACTACACACACAGACAAAGATCACCCATATAGCCTTAACAGACTGTAGGGCAAGTGCTGTTAGCGAGCACCTATGAAGGCCGGAACGGCACACACGGAGGTGGGTGGCCAGCACCACGCCCGACCGACTTTGTCTCCCTAGTGGCAATGTTCACACACCGCCACAAGTACTCATTTGAGGCTGAGTCGACGTGGAGGAGGCCCGGGACCGGTTGAAATAATCGTCACCGTGCGCGGGAATCGAACCCGGGTCGCCAGGTTCATAGCGCAGCACGCTAACCGCTACACTACCGCTCCCCACACACAACAACAACCGCCATTCGCCACTAAGTGGAGGTGACGTCACCGCGGCGCTTGTGCCAGGCTATGTGCACCCTGAGGCCACGTGAAGTGTCGAACGCCCGTTGGCAGGAGGTCACGGGGCAGACCCAGGTGCCACGGGTCGACTGACTGAGATGACTGTCTGATGCACCACCTGTGCCCCCTACTGTGCCAATCTGCTGTGCTTTAGCCACCCGGCACTCCGCTCGTTGTTCTGAGCGTCGCTCCTTCGCCCACCGTTGTTGTTGGAGGGCGACTACCTCAACTGCCCAGTAGCATCCTTCACGAGCCTCCTCCACAGAGGCCGATCTTGACACCGCTGGTACCAGTCATCGGCAAGTCCACTCAGCTCCACGTCCTCCTGTACCACATCACTCCATCTCTTCTCTAGCCCATGCCGCGCCCCGCTTAGCCCCCTCAATCCGGCCGAACAAAAGCTGTTTCGGCATGCGGTGGCTGGGCATGCGGGCTATATGACCCAGCCATCGCAGCCTTGCCCGCCGGAGGAGCTCACCGATGGGACCTTGCCCAATCTTTCAAGGGATTTGTGAGCTCCTCACACAATCCAGTCTGGTTAAACCCAGGATGGATCGTAGGCAGGCCAGCCTAAATGTTTCTAACCGGCGAAGATGTTCCATTAGGGGGGTCCACGTTTCGCAAGCATAGAGAAGGGAGGAAATGACCGTGGCCGAGAAGACCTGAAGCTTAGTGTGGAGCGACAGACCAGGTAGCTTCCACACAGCGTTAAGCAACTGATGAAAAGAAATTGCCGCTCGACTGATTCGGAGTGAGACCTCTGCTGTTAAACTGGAGCCAGTCATAAGCACACTGGCCCAGGTATGGGAAACTCTCCACTCTCTCCACAACTGCCCATCACCGATTGGGAGTTGTGGGGGTGGAGTATCCGATGCTACAAAATACCCAGGCAGGTGCTTAGTTTTGGTGGGGCTGATGGTAAGGCCCCACCTCTTAGTGGCACGCTCCAGTCTCAGCCTCCCATTATATGTGTACCATATGGAGATTCCCCCGGTACAGCTATTGAAGGCTTCACGAACTACGTGGTGAAAATAGATGTTAAATAATGTGGGAGCCAGAGGACATCCCTGTCGCACCCCAAGGTTAACAGGGAATGACTCTGACTCTCGGCCACGTAGTTTTACCCGGGCCCGCTCACCATCATGAAGGTCCTTAATGATTGTGAGCAGAGGGTCAGGTACTCCAAAAGCACGAAGAACAACCCAGAGCCCAGGCCTACTGATGGTATCATAGGCCTTGACCAGGTCAATAAAGCAGAGATATAGGTCTTGTTGGAATTCCCTACACCTCTGCTGTAGCAGACGGACAGAAAATATGGCATCTGTGCAGGACCGCCCTTTCCTGAAACCGCATTGGGGCTCCGCAAGCCTCTCCTCAGCGTGCCTGGCAAGGCGATGTTGAATAATCCTTGCCAGAACCTTTCCCGGCACACTGAGGAGTGAGACGCCCCTGTAGTTGTTAAGACTGTGCGGTCCCCCTTCTTAAAATGTTGGACCACCAGGGCATCCTTCCTATCCTGCGGAACCCGTCCAGTGGTCCACACACACACAGATACACACACACAGACACACACACAGATACTCTCACACACACACAGACACACACAGACAGACACACACACACATAGACACACACACATAGACACACACACAGATAGACACACACACAGACAGACACACACACAGATAGACACACACACAAACACAAACACAGACACACACACAGACACACACACAGACACACACACACACAGACACACACACGGAACACACAGACACACACACACACAGACACACACACACACACACACACAGACACCACACAGACACAGACACACACAGACACAGACAGACACACACAGACACACACACAGACACACACACAGACACACACACACAGACACACACACACACACAACAACAACAACCGCCATTTGCCACTAAGTGGCGGTGACGTCACCACGACGCTTGTGCCAGGCTATGTGCACCGTGAGGCCACGTGAAGTGTCGAATGCCCCGCTGGCAGGAGGTCACTGGCAGACCCAGGTGCCACGGGTCGACTGACTGAGATGACTGGCTGATGCACCACCTGTGCCCCTACTGTGCCAAACCTGCTGTGCTTTAGCCACCCGGCGCTCCGCTCGTTGTTCTGAGCGTCGCTCCTCCGCCCTCCGTTGTTGTTGGAGGGCGACTGCCTCCAACTGCCCAGTAGCATCCTTCACGAGCCTCCTCCACAGAGGCCGATCTTGACACCGCTGGTACCCAGTCATCGGCAAGTCCACTCAGCTCCACGTCCTCCTGTACCACATCACTCCATCTCTTCTCTAGCCCGTGCCGCGCCCGCTTAGCCCCCTCAATCCGGCCAAACAAAAGCTGTTTCGGCATGCGGTGGCTGGGCATGCGGGCTACATTGACCCAGCCATCGCAGCCTTGCCTGCCGGAGGAGCTCACCGATGGGACCCTGCCCAGATCTTTCAAGGATTGTGAGCTCCTCACACAATCCAGTCTAGTTAAACCCAGGATGGATCATAGGCAGGCCAGCCTAAATGTTTCTAACCGGCGAAGATGTTCCATTAGGGGGGTCCACGTTTCGCAAGCGTAGAGAAGGGAGGGAATGACCGTGGCCGAGAAGACCTGAAGCTTAGTGCGGAGCGACAGACCAGGTAGCTTCCACACAGCGTTACGCAACCGATGAAAAGATATTGCCGCTCGACTGATTCGGAGTGAGACCTCTGCTGTTAAACTGGAACCAGTCATAAGCACACTGCCCAGGTATGGGAAACTCTCCACTCTCTCCACAACTGCCCCATCACCGATTGGGAGTTGTGGGGGTGGAGTGTCCGATGGTACAAAATACCCCGGCAGGTGCTTAGTTTTGGTGGGGCTGATGGTAAGGCCCCACCTCTTAGTGGCACGCTCCAGTCTCAGCAGCAGCGTCTCCAACTCTTCCTCTGACTGAGCAGCTATTAACCAAATCATCAGCATACATAACGTGGTTGAAGCATAGGGAGCCATCCCTTGACCGCACCCGGGCATCGATTAGCCTCCCATTTATATCTGTACCATATGGAGATTCCCCCGGTACAGCTATTGAAGGCTTCACGAACTACGTGGTCAAATAGATGTTAAATAATGTGGGAGCCAGAGGACATCCCTGTCGCACCCCAAGGTGTACAGGGAATGGCTCTGACTCCCGGCCACGTAGTTTTACCCGGGCCCGCTCACCATCATGAAGGTCCTTAATGATCGTGAGCAGAGGGTCAGGTACTCCAAAAGCACGAAGAACGACCCAGAGCCCAGGCCTACTGATGGTATCATAGGCCTTGACCAGGTCAATAAAGCAGAGATGTAGGTCTTGTTAGAATTCCCTACACATCTGCTGTAGCAGACGGACAGAAAATGTGGCATCTGTGCAGGACCGCCCTTTCCTGAAACCGCATTGGGGGCTCCGCAAGCCTCTCCTCAGCGTGCCTGGCAAGGCGATGCTGAATAATCCTTGCCAGGACCTTTCTCGGCACACTGAGGAGTGAGATGCCCCTGTAGTTGTTACAGTCCTGTGCGGTCCGCCTTCTTAAAAAGGCGGACCACCAGGGCATCCTTCCAATCCTGCGGAACCCGTCCAGTGGTCCAGACTGTTGTTATGATGTCATATAGGGCAGTCTGTGCACAAACGCCACCCTCCCTCAGCATTTCGCTTGGGAGATCATCTCTGCCCGCTGCCTTTCCTGGTCTCAGACTCCGGATCGCCTTCAATACTTCCTCAGCAGATGGCACCTCAGCCAGCCACTCACAGGGGGTGACTTCTTCCAATATTTGAGGCACCGCAGCCTCAGCAGGGTCATCCTCACTTTGTGCCACAATGTTTTCCTGGCTGAGGGATTTTCCCTCCCCCAGGACCTCACAGAAATGCTCAGCAAATCTGCGAGCCTGTTCCTGGGGGTCGGAGATTGGGATCACCGTTGTTTCCCCTAATGATGGTAATAGGTGTGGCGCTGCAGGTTACTTTTTTGATGGAGTTAAATAGAGATTGTGATCACGGCCACTGGAGGCAGACTCCATCTCTCAGCAAACCCGCGACCACCACCCATCCTTGCAGCGCCTCACGGCTCTCCGAACCTCCGAGCGAAGGCTGCGGTAAGCCTCCTCATTCTCTGACGTGGGATTCTGTAGCCGATGACAGTGGGCCTGTCGCTTTTTCTCAACCATCCTGAACACCTCCTCTGTCAGCCGGGTCTCTGGGGAGGTCCTGGACCGCGTACCCAAAGCAGCCATTGCAGCTGCATGAGTCACAGTCCTAAACCGTCGCCCATTTACCCTCGACATCAGGAGGAGTCGGGGACGATGCCATCCCAGCCGCAAGCGATGATGAAATTCTCGCTTGCAACTTTCATCAGATAACTGAGACAAGGCCACTTTATGTTGGAATGGGGTCCTGGGTGTACACCCACCACCGGAGTGGAAGAATGGCATGCGCATCTTACAGATGACTAGTCGATGGTCAGATGGCAGATCAGCTCCACGGTAGGTCCTGGTGTCAAGGACATGGGCTCGCATTCCGCTGGTCCGTCACTATGTAGTCCCAGCAGATGTTCTTGCTTGGACCCGGCATGCATCATGATGTTTGTGGATGCGCCGATGCCGGAACAGCGTGTTGGTAATTACAAGCCCATGGGCTGCACAAAAATCTAGCAGGCCTCCTACCGTTGTTATTGAGCTGATCTGGCCCATGCCCTCCAATCACTCCAGACCAGGTGCCAGTATCATGACCAACTCGGGCATTGAAGTCACCCAACATGATGACTCTATCCCGAGGGGCCACTTTAGCCAGCACCTGTGACAGGAGGTCATAGAAGGCATCTGACTCATCGGCTTTGCCTGCATCCCTCCACGGATGTTCATCTTCGGTGGAGGCATAAGTAACCACGACCACCATTCCTCGCCTCCGGTTGATGGGAAGGCGAGCCCAAAGTAGCCTGGGGCTTACAGCTTCCCACACCTCACCGCCACGCTCCCACGCCCCTTCATTCTTTTGTTCAAAAGAAGACGCACACCCTGTTGTTTGGCAGTCTGCTGCCCCGAGTAGAGGACTGTCCACCCCTCATGGTGGCAGGAGCCAGAGCCGGTCCACCGGACCTCCTGAATGCCGCATAGATCCAGGCGGTACCGGTCCAGCTCCCGACAGAGGAGTGGCAGCCTCTCCTCTGCAGTGAGCGTTCGAACATTCCACGTGGCCACCCGTAGTGGCTTTTCGTTGTTTCTGGAGTAGCCCCGAGGGTAGGTATTCAATCTCCTGGCTCCGCCAATTGGGGTTTGGCCAGGAGACGTCATAGACGCCTGGCCCCCCGGGGCCTCCGGCACAAGCTTAGTAGTTACATATTTCAGTTTAATTCGTGGTTTCGTGGTAATTAATTGAAGGAGGAGGGGTTACCAGCCCCTCGCACCCGTCCAGAGCCCCCGTTTAGCCCCTGTGGTGGACACATATGCCATGAGGGGAGGAGCCAATCAAAATTGGATCTCCCCCACAGCACTGTCCACGACAGAGTTGCCCGTCCGGCACCGCGAGGAGGTAGGAGGTTGTTTTGCAGACCAGACACACACACAGACACACACACAACAGACACACAGACACACACAGACAGACAGACACACACAGAAACACACACAGACACAAACACAGACACACACACAGACACACACAGAGACACACACACACACAGACACCACACAGACACACACACAGACACACACAGACACACACACACACCACACACAGACACACACACACAGACACACACACAGACACACACACAGACACACACACAGACACACACACACAGACACACACACAGACACAGACACACACACAGACACACACACACACAGATAGACACACACACAAACACAAAACACACACACACAGACACACACACAGACACACACACACACACAGACAGACAGACACACACAGACACACACACAGACACAAACACAGACACACACACAGACACACACACACAGACACACACACAGACACACACACAGACACAGACACACACAGACACAGACACACACACATACACACAGACACACACACAGACACACACACACAGACACACACACAGACCACACACAGACACACACACACAGACACACACACAGACACACAGCAGACACAGACAGACACACACACAGAGACACACACAGACACACACAGACACACACACACACAGACAACACACACAGACACACACACACAGACACACACACAAGACACACACACACAGACACACACACAGACACAGAGACACACACAGACACACACACAGACACACACACAGACACACACACAGACAGATACCTCTCTATCGATGGCTCTATTTAGAAGCTGGCCTGGCCCTGTGACCTTTCCAGGACCTCAGGAGCTCACATGTCACCTGAGCACAGCACAAACGTACATAGACACACACACCTAGACACACATATAGACACACACATAGACACACACATAGACACACATATAGACACACACACATAGACACACAGACACATAGACACCACATAGACACACACACATAGACACACACATAGACCACACATAGACACACACACATATACACACACACATAGACAAAAAAAAAGAGACAAGATCCCCCGTATGCCTGACAGACTGTAGGGGCAAGTGCTTGTTAGCGAGCACCTATGAAGGCCGGAACGGTACACGAGGGGGTGGGTGGCCAGCACCACGCCCGACCGCCTTTGTCTCCCAGTGGCAATGTTTACACACCAAACCAGGTACTCATTTGAGGCTGAGTCGACTAGGGGAGGCCCTGGACCGTTCAGATAATCGTCACTGGTGTTGCCCGTGAGCGGGAATCGAACCCAGGTCAACCAGTTCATAGCGCAGCGCGCTAACCACTACACTATCGCTCCCCACACACATAGCCACACACTAGACACACACACATAGACACACAGACACACATAGACACACACATAGAAAGACAAAAACATAGACACACACATAAACACACACATAGACACACACACACATAGACACACACATAGACACACCCATAGACACACACACACCACATAGACACACACAGACACACACACCCATAGACACACACACACATAGACAACAACCGCCATTCGCCACTAAGTGGCGGTGACGTCACCACGACGCTTGTGCCAGGCTATGTGCACCGTGAGGCCACGTGAAGTGTCGAACGCCCACTGGCAGGAGGTCACTGGGCAGACCCAGGTGCCACGGGTCGACTGACTGAGATGACTGGCTGATGCACCACCTGTGCCCCCTACTGTGCCACCCTGCTGTGACTTTAGCCACCCTGCGCTCCGCTTGTTGTTGTGAGCGTCGCTCCTCCGCCCTCCGTTGTTGTTGGAGGGCGACTGCCTCCAACTGCCCAGTAGCATCCTTCACGAGCCTCCTCCCACAGAGGCCGATCTTGACACCGCTGGTACAGTCATCGGCAGTCAACTCAGCTCCACGTCCTCCTGTACCACATCACTCCATCTCTCTCTAGCCCCGTGCCGCGCCAATTTAGCCTCCTCGATCCGGCTGAACAAAAGCTGTTTGGGCATGCGGTGCTGGGCATGTGGGGCTACATGACCCAGGCCAACGCAGCTTGCCTGCCGGAGGAGCTCACCAATGGGACCTTGCCCAGATCTTTCGAAGATTTGTGAGCTCCTCACAAAATCCAGCCTGGGTAAACCCAGGTTGATCGTAGGCAGGCAGCCTAAATGTTTCTAACCGGCGAAGGTGCTCCATTAGGGGGGGGTGGGGTCCACAGTTTCGAAAGCATAGAGATAGGGAGGGAATGACCGTGTCCGAGAAAACTGAAGCTTCGTGCGGAGCGACAGACCAGGCAGCTTCCACACAGCGTTACACAACCGATGAAAAGATAGTTGCCGCTCGACTGATTCGGAGTGAGACCTCCGCTGTTAAACTGGAGCTGGTCATGAGCACATGCCCAGGTGGTGGAGACTCTCCACTCTCTCCACAACTGCCCCATCACCCATTGGGAGTTGTGGGGTGGGAGTGTCCGATGGTACAAAAATACCCAGGCAGGTGCTTAGTTTTGGTGGGGCTGATTGGTAAGGGCCCCACCTCTTGGTGGCAAGCTCCAAGTTCAGGCAGCACAGCGTCTCCAACTCCTCCGCTGAGTGAGCAGCAATGACCAGATCATCGGCATACATAACGTGGTTGACCATAGAGAGCCATCCCTTGACCGCACCCGGGCATCGATCAGTCTCCCATTGTAGCTGTACCAGATGGAAATTCCTCCGGTACAGCTACTGAAGGCTTCACGAACTACGTGGTCACACCCCAAGGTGTACAGGGAATGGCTCTGAGCTCCCAGCCACGTAGTTTTACCCGGGCCCGCTCACCATCATGAAGGTCCTTAATGATCGTGAGCAGGGGTCAGGGCCTCCAAAAGCACGAAGAACAACCCAGAGCCCAGGCCTACTGATGGTATCATAGGCCTTGACCAGGTCAATAAAGCAGAGATGTAGGTCTTTTTGGAATTCCTATACCTCTGCTGTAGCAGACGGACAGAATATATGGCATCCGTGCAGGACCGCCCTTTCCTGAAACCACATTGGGGCTCTGTAAGCCTCTCCTCAGCGTGCCTGGCAAGGCGATTTGAACAATCCTTGCCAGGACCCTTTCCGGCACACTGAGGAGTGAGATGCCCCTGTAGTTGTTACAGTCTGTGCGGTTCCTGTAATTAAAGAGGGGGACCACCAGGGCATCCTTGCAATCCTGCGGAACCCGACTAGTAGTCCAGACTGTTGTTATGATGTCATATAGAGCAGTCTGTGCACAAATGCTACCCTCAGCATTTCGCTTGGGAGATCATCTCTGCCCGCTGCCTTTCCTGGTCTCAGACTCCGGATCGCCTTCAGTACTTCCTCAACAGATGGCACCTCAGCCAGCCACTCACAGGGGTGACTTCCAATATTTGAGGCACCGCAGCCTCAGCAGGTCATCCTCACTTTGTGCCACGATGTTTTCCTGGCTGAGGGATTTCCCTTCCCCAGGACCTCACAGAAATGCTCAGCAAATCTGCAAACCTGTTCCTGCGGGTCGGAGATTGGATCACCGTTTTTTCCCATAATGATGGTAATAGTGTGGCGCTGCAGTTACTTTTTGATGGAGTTAAATAGAGATTTGTGATCGCGGGCCACTGAGGCAGACTCCATCTCCTCAGCAACCCGCGACCACCACCGATCCTTCAGCGCCTCACGGCTCCCGAACCTCTGAGCAAAGGCTGCGGTAAGCCTCCTCATTCTCTGACATGGGATTCTGTAGCCGATGACAGTGGGCCTGTCGCTTTTTCTCACCATCCTGAACACCTCCTCTGTCAGCCAGGGTCTCTGGGGAGGTATGGACCACGTACCCAAAGCAGCCATTGCAGCTGCATGAGTCACAGTCCTAAACCTCGCCCATTTACCCTCGACATCAGGAGGAGTCGGGGACGATGCCAACCCCAGCCGCAAGCGATGATGAAATTCTCGCTTGCAACTTTCATCAGATAACTGAGACCAGGCCATTTTAGGTTGGAATGGGTCCTGGGTGTACACCCACCACCGGAGTGGAAGAATGGCAGGCGCATCTTACAGATGACTAGTCGATGGTCAGAGGGCAGATCAGCTCCACGGTAGGTCCTGGTGTCAAGGACATGGACTCGCATCCACTGGTCCGTCACTATGTAGTTCAGCAGATGTTCTTACTTGGACCCGGCATGCATCCATGATGTTGTGTGGATGCGCCGATGCCGGAACAGCGTGTTGGTAATTACAAGCCCATGGGCTGCACAAAAATCTAGCAGCCTCCTACCGTTGTTATTGAGCTGATCTGGCCCATGCCCTCCAATCACTCCAGACCAGGTGCCAGCATCATGACCAACTCGGGCATTGAAGTCACCCAACAAGATGACTTTATCCCGAGGGGCCACTTTAGCCAGCACCTGTGACAGGAGGTCATAGAAGGCATCTGACTCATCGGCTTTGCCTGAATCCCTCGACGGATTTTCGTCTTTGGTGGGGGCATAAGTAACCACGACCACCACTCCTCGCCTCCGGTTGATGGGAAGGCGAGCCCAAAGTAGCCTGGGGCTTACAGCTTCTCACACCTCACCGCCACGCTCCCATGCCCCTTTATTCTTTTTTTCAAAAGAAGATCCACACCCTGTTGTTTTCGCATTCTGTTGCCCCGAGTAGAGGACCGTCCACCCCTCATGGTGGCAGGAGCCAGAACCGGTCCACCGGACCTCCTGATTGCCACAGAGATCCAGGCGGTACCGGTCCAGCTCCCGACAGAGGAGTGGCAGCCTCTCCTCTGCAGTGAGCGTTCGAACATTCCACGTGGCCACACGAAGTGGCTTTTCGTTGTTTTTGGAGGTACCCCGAGGGTAGAGATTCAATGTCCTGGCACTGCCAATTAGGGTTTGGCCAGGAGACGTCATAGACGCCTGTCCTCCCGGGGCCTCCGGCACAAGCTTATTAGTTACATATTTCAGTCGTGGTTTAGCGGTAAATGTTTGAAGGTGGAGGGTTACCAGCCCCTCGCACCCGTCCAGAGCCCCCGTTTAGCCACTGTGGTGGTCACAGACGCCATGAGGGGAGGAGCCAATCGGAATTGGCCCTCCCCCCACAGCACTGTCCACTACAGAATTGCCCATCCGGCACCGCGAGGAGGTAGGGGGTTGTTTTGCCACAGACACAGACACACACACAGACACACGTACACACACAAATACACACACACCGACACACACAGACACACACACAGACACACACACACAGACACACACATATAGACCACACACAGACACACAGACACACACACAGTGACACACACAGACACACACAGACATACACACAGACAAACACACCAGACACACACACAGACAAACACACATAGACACACACGCACAGACATACACAGACACACACACACAGACACACACACAGTGACACACACAGACACACAGACACACAATCACAGTCTAGCGTCTCAAACTCCGTTCCTCTCCACTCATTTCCTCTCGCAGACAAAGACAAAGATCTCCCAGGTAGCCTCTAGCAGGCTGTAGGGGCAAGTGCTGTTAGTAGCAGCACCTATACACAGACAACGATCCCCCGTGTAGCCCCTTTGTCTGTGTGTGTAACAGCACTTGCCCTACATTCCTTTTTAGGCTAACTCGGGATCGTTGTCTGTCTGTGTGACTGTGTAAGTGTCTGTGTGACTGTGTAAGTGTCTGTGTGGGTGTCTGTGTGTGTGTGAGTGTCTGTGTGAGTGTCTGAGTGTCTGTCTGCGTGTGTGAGTGTCTGCGTGTGTGAGTGTCTGTGTGAGTGTCTGTGTGTGTGTCTGTGTGAGTGTCTGTGTGTGTCTGTGTGAGTGTGTGTGAGTGTCTGTGTGTCTGTGTGAGTGTCTGTGTGTGTGTCTGTGTGAGTGTGTGTGTGAGTGTCTGTGTGTCTGTGTGAGTGTCTGTGTGTCTGTGTGAGTGTCTGTGTGTCTGTCTGTGTGGGTGAGTGTCTGTGTGTCTGTCTGTGTGAGTGTCTGTGTGTTTGTGTGAGTGTCTGTGTGTCTGTGTGAGTGTCTGTGCGTCTGTATGTGTGTCTGTGTGTGTGAGTGTCTGTGTGTCTGTCTGTGTGTCTGTCTGTGTGCGTGAGTGTCTGTGTGTCTGTCTTTGTGTGTGTCTGTGTGTCTGTGTGAGTGTCTGTGTGTCTGTGTGAGTGTCTGTGTGTCTGTGTGTGTGTCTGTGTGTGTGTGAGTGTCTGTGTGTCTGTGTGAGTGTCTGTGTGTCTGTCTGTGTGAATGTCTGTGTATCTGTGTGAGTGTCTGTGTGTCTGTGCGTCTGTATGTGTGTCTGTGTGTGTGAGTGTCTGTGTGTCTGTCTGTGCGTCTGTCTGTGTGCGTGAGTATATGTGTGTCTGTCTTTGTGTGTGAGTGTCTGTGTGTCTGTGTGAGTGTCTGTGTGTCTGTGTGAGTGTCTGTGTGTCTGTCTGTGTGTGTGTGTGTGTGTGTGAGTGTCCTGTGTGAGTGTGTGTGTGTCTGTCTGTGTGAGTGTCTGTGTGTCTGTGTGAGTGTCTGTGTGTCTGTGTGAGTGTCTGTGTGTCTGTATGTGTGTCTGTGTGTCTGTCTGTGTGAGTGTCTGTGTGTCAGTGTGTCTGTATGTCTGTCTGTGTGTCTGTCTGTGTGTGTGAGTGTCTGTGTGAGTATGTGAGCGGTTTGGGGGGTTTCACTCCCAGTGCAGGAATCTCCACATCCCCAAGGATCCGGCCTCTCTGGCCTCACATCTGGACCACCCCACAAGGCCAGCGACACTTTGTGAGTCTCTCCCCGACATGGCCATGTAAGGCGAAATTTGGTCGGTTGCCCTTCAGCTCGTCATAATTCTCGAGCCAGCAGGGCACAGATCAGTTTGGGACGAACAATCCACCCCAAAACAAACACCACACATGCGCACACACACACAGAACACCATACCCAAGCCAAGCCTCTTTCTACGGAACTATGTGGTCTCTGTGTGTCTCTGTGTGTCTCTGTCGGTCTCTGTGTGTCTCGGTGAGTATCTGTGGGTTTCCGTGAGTCTCTGTGTGTCTCTGTGAGTCTCTGTGGGTTTCTGTGGGTCTCTGTGGGTCTCTGTGAGTCAGTGTGACTCTGTGGGTCTCTGTGAGTCTCTGTGTGTCTCTGTATGTATCTGTGTAATATGTGTCTCTGTATGTCTCTGTGTGACTCTGTGTCACTCTGTGTCACTCTGTGGGTCTCTGTGAGACACCCATAGAGACACCCACAGAGACACCCACAGAGACACCCATAGAGACACCCAGACACCCATAGAGACACCTACAGAGACACACATAGAGACACCCATAGAGACACCCAGAGAGACACCCATAGAGACACCCACAGAGACACCCATAGAGACACACACAGACCCATAGAGACACACACAGAGACACACACGAGACACCCACAGAGACATCCATAGACACTCATAGAGACACACACAGAGACACAAAGAGACACCCATAGAGACACACATAGAGACATCCATAGAAACACCCACAGAGACACACACAGAGACACCCATAGAGACACACACAGAGACACACACAGAGACACCCACAGAGACACCCACAGAGACACCCACAGAGACACACACAGAGACACAAATAGAGACACACAGAGACACCCATGGAGACACCCACAGAGACACCCCACAGAGACACCCATAGAGACACAGAGACACCCATAGAGACCCTCACGTAGACATAGAGACACCCACAGAGACCCTCACATAGACACACACACAGAGACACAGAGACACCCACAGAGACACTCACATAGACACACACACAGGGACACAGAGACACCCATAGAGACACTCACAGAGACACACACAGAGACACACAGAGACACCCATAGACACCCATAAAGACACCCATAGAGACACACAGAGACACACACAGAGACACCCATAGAGACACCCATAGAGACACCCACAGAGACACACACAGAGACACACACAGAGACACCCACAGAGACACCCATAGAGACACCCATAGATACATTTTTGTCTGTGTGTGTGTACCAGCACTTGCCCTGCTAGAGGCTACATGGGGGACCTTTGTCTGTGTGACAGCACTTCCCCCTACAGCCCTGCTAGAGGCTACCTGGGGATCTTTGTCTGCGTGTGTGTCTCTGTATGTGTGTGTCTGTGTGTCTGTCTGTGTGTCTGTCTGTGTGTCTGTGTGTGTCTGTGTGTGTCTGTGTGTGTCTGTGTCTGTGTGTGTCTGTGTGTCTGTGTGTGTCTCGGAGTAACTCGGGCGGAGAGCTGCGAGTGAGACTCACCTCGCTGCGGAAATCCTTCACTCTCACTACCCCCCCCCCTTCTCTCTCTACCCCTTCTCACTACCCACCCTCTCCCCCCTTGAGGGAGCCGTGAGATCCCGAAACTCGGAGCGCAACACCGAGTTGAGAGAGGGGGAGTAGCTACAGATAGAGGGGAGGAGCTATGTTAAGAGGGGGAGGAGCTACGTTGAGAAGGGGAGGAGCTGAGATGCGAGGGGGAGGACCTAGGGTGAGAAGGAGGAGCTACGCAGAGAAGGGGGAGGGATACGGTGGGAGGGGGAGGAGCTAGAGAGAGGAGGAGGAGCAAGAGAGAGAGAGGGGGGAGCTACGGTGAGAAGGGGAGGAGCTGAGGTGAGAGCGAGGAGCTAAGCCGAAAAGGGGAGGCGCTACGTTTGGAGGAGGAGCTACAGAGAAAGTGGAAGGAGCTACAAATAGGGGGAGGAGCTTTGGTAAGAAAAGGAGGAGCTTCAGTGGGCGGGGGGGGGGGCTACAGAGAGAATTAGAGGATCTTCAGTTCGAGGGGAGGAGCTACAGGGAAAAGGGAGGAACTTCAGTGGGAGGGGGAGGAGCTGCAGAGATAAGGGGAGGAGTTACAGTGGAGAAGGAGTGGCTATGGAAAGAGGGGAGGAGCTAGGTGAGAGGGGGCGGAGCTAGAGTGTGATGCCTTTTTCCACATCGTCAATAATAACACATGCGTGTGTCTGTGTGTGCAAGGATGGGTGGTGGTCGCGGGTTGCTGAGGAGATGGAGTCTGCCTCAGTGGCCCGCGATCACAAATCTCTATTTAACTCCATCAAAAAGTACCTGCAGCGCCACACCTATTACCATCATTATGGGAAAAAACGGTGATCCAATCTCCGACCCGCAGGAACAGGTTTGCAGATTTTGCTGAGCATTTCTGTGAGGTCCTGGGGAAGGGAAATCCCTCAGCCAGGAAAACATCGTGGCACAAAGTGAGGATGACCCTGCTGAGGCTGCGGTGCCTCAAATATTGGAAGTCACCCCCTGTGAGTGGCTGGCTGAGGTGCCATCTGTTGAGGAAGTACTGAAGGCGATCCGGAGTCTGAGACCAGGAAAGGCAGCGGGCAGAGATGATCTCCCAAGCGAAATGCTGAGGGTAGCATTTGTGCACAGACTGCTCTATATGACATCATAACAACAGTCTGGACCACTGGTGGGGTTCCGCAGGATTGCAAGGATGCCCTGGTGGTCCCCCTCTTTAATTACAGGAACCGCACAGACTGTAACAACTACAGGGGCATCTCACTCCTCAGTGTGCCGGAAAGGGTTTGGCAAGGATTGTTCAACATCGCCTTGCCAGGCACGCTGAGGAGAGGCTTGCGGAGCCCCAATGTGGTTTCAGGAAAGGGCGGTCCTGCACGGATGCCATATATTCTGTCCGTCTGCTACAGCAGAGGTATAGGGAATTCCAAAAAGACCTACATCTCTGCTTTATTGACCTGGGCAAGGCCTATGATACCATCAGTAGGCCTGCGCTCTGGGTTGTTCTTCGTGCTTTTGGAGGCCCTGACCCCCTGCTCACGATCATTAAGGACCTTCATGATGGTGAGCGGGCCCGGGTAAAACTACGTGGCTGGGAGTCAGAGCCATTCCCTGTTAACCTTGGGGTGCGACAGGGATGTCGTCCGCTCCCACATTATTTAACATCTATTTTGACCACGTAGTTCGTGAAGCCTTCAAGCTGTACCGGGGGAATCTCCATATGGTACAGATATAATGGAAGGCTGATCGATGCCCGGTGCGGTCAAGGGATGGCTCCCTATTGCTCAACCACGTTATGTATGCCGATGATTTGGTAATAGCTGCTCATTCAGAGGAGGAGTTGGAGACGCTGCTGTTAAGACTGGAGCGTGCTACTAAGAGATGGGGCCTTACCATCAGCCCCACCAAAACTAAGCACCTGCCTGGGCATTTTGTACCATCGGACACTCCACCCCCACAACTCACAATCGGTGATGGGGCAGTTGTGGAGAGAGTGGAGTTTCCCATACCTGGGCAGTGTGCTTATGACCGCTCCAGTTTCAACAGAGGTCTCACTCCGAATCAGTCGAGCGGCAATATCTTTTCATCGCTGGTTAGAAACATTTAGGCTGGCCTGCCTACGATCCATCCTAGGTTTAACCAGGCTGGATTGTGTGAGCTCACATATCCTTTAATGATCTGGGCAAAGTCCCATCGGTGAGCTCCTCCGGCAGGCAAGGCTGCATTGGCTGGGTCATATAGCCCCCGCATGCCCAGCCACCGCATGCCTTAAACAGCTTTTGTTTAGCCGGATCGAGGGGGCTAAACGGGGGAGGAGCGACGCTCACAAAAACGAGCGGAGCGCCGGTGGATAAAGCACAGCAAGGTGGCACAGTAGGGGCACAGGTGGTGCATCAGCCAGTTATCTCAGTCATCTCAGTCAGTCGACCCGTGGCACCTGGGTCTGCCCCGTGACCTCCTGCCAGCGGGCGTTCGACACTTCACGTGGCCTGAAGGTGCACATGGCCTGGCACAAGCATTGTGGTGACGTCACCGCCACTTAGTGGCGGTTGTTGTTGTTGTGTCTGTGTGTGCGTGTCTGTATGTGTGTGTGTCTGTGTGATTGACAGGCACGGCTGGACAGAGCGATGTTTTTGCTGAACTGTCAAACCACAACTCCCAACACGGCACTCAGATACAGACAAAGCTGCCCAGGTAGCCTCTAGCAGGGCTGTAGGGGCAAGTGCTGTTAGTGACCACCTATGAAGGCTACCGACACTGTGGCACACAGAGGGGGTGGGTGGCTACCAGAACCACCACGCCCGGCCGCCTTTGTCTCTCCCCGAGTGCTAGCGATGTTCACTACACCACCATCGCCACCTCTACACCATCAATACCATCAGCATCACAATCACCACCACTACACCATCACCCCCACTACACCATCACCACCATCCCTACACCATCATTACCACCACCACCATCATCATCACCACCACCACTACACCAGGTACTCGTTTGACGCCGAGTCGACCTAGGGGAGGATCAGTGGCGTTGGCTGTGAGCGGGAATTGGAACCAGGCTCATAAAGCACCAGGAACCCCCTCGTCTCCCACTCCTCCCTCCCCCCGTGTCTCCCTCCCCCCACTCCCCGTGTCTCCCTCCCCCCACTCCATGTCTCCCTCCCCCCTCCCTCCATGTCTCCCTCTCCCCACGTCTCCCTCCCCCCTCCCCCCGTCTCCCTCCCCCCACCCCGTGTCTCCCTCCCCCCACTCCGTGTCTCCCTCCCCCTCCCCCCGTGTCTCCCTCCCCCCACCCCGTGTCTCCCTCCCCCCACTCCGTGTCTCCCTCCCCCCTCCCCCCGTGTCTCCCTCCCCCCACTCCCCGTCTCCCTCCCCCCACTCCCCGTGTCTCCCTCCCCCCTCCCCCCCGTCTCCCTCCCCCCACTCCGCGTCTCCCTCCCCGTCCCCCCCGTCTCCCTCCCCCCACTTCCCGTGTCTCCCTCCCCCCGTGTCTCCCTCCCCCACTCCCCGTCTCCCTCCCCCACTCCCCGTGTCTCCCTCCCCCCTCCCCCCGTGTCTCCCTCCCCCCACTCCGTGTCTCCCTCCCCCCTCCCCCCGTGTCTCCCTCCCCCACTCCCCGTCTCCCTCCCCCCACGTCTCCCTCCCCCCACTTCCCGTCTCCCTCCCCCCACTCCGTGTCTCCCTCCCCCCTCCCCCCGTGTCTCCCTCCCCCCACTCCCCGTCTCCCTCCCCCCACTCCCCGTCTCCCTCCCCCCACTCCGTGTCTCCCTCCCCCCCTCCCCCCCATCTCCCTCCCCCCACTCCGCGTCTCCCTCCCCCCCTCCCCCTCCCCCCACTCCCCATCTCCCTCCCCCACTCCCCGTCTCCCTGCCCCACTCCCCGCGTCTCCCTCCCCCCACTCCGTGTCTCCCTCCCCCTCCCCCCGTGTCTCCCTCCCCCCACTCCCCGTCTCCCTCCCTCCACTCCCCCTCCCCCCACTCCCCGTCTCCCTCCCCCCACTCCGTGTCTCCCTCCCCCCCCTCTCCCTCACCCCACTCCGCGTCTCCCTCCCCCCCTCCCCCCACTCCCCGTCTCCCTCCCCCCACTCCCCGTCTCCCTCCCCCCTCCCTCCGTGTCTCCCTGCCCCCTCCCTCCGTGTCTCCCTCCCCCCTCCCTCCGTATCTCCCTCCCCCACTCCGTGTCTCCCTCCCCCCGTCTTCCTCCCCCCGTCTCCCTCCCCCCACTCCGCGTCTCCCTCCCCCCACTCCGTGTCTCCCTCTCCCCGTGTCTCCCTCCCCCCACTCCCCGTGTCTCCCTCCCCCCTCCCCCCGTGTCTCCCTCCCTCACTCCCCGTCTCCCTCCCCCACTCCCCGTGTCTCCCTCCCCCCTCCCCCCGTGTCTCCCTCCCCCCCTCCCCCCGTGTCTCCCTCCCCCCACTTCGTGTCTCCCTCCCCCCACTCCCCGTGTCTCCCTCCCCCCCTCCCCCCCATCTCCCTCCCCCCACTCCGCGTCTCCCTCCCCCCCGTCTCCCTCCCCCTACTCCCCGTGTCTCCCTCCCCCCACTCCGTGTCTCCCTCCCCCCACTCCCCGTGTCTCCCTCCCCCCGTGTCTCCCTCCCCCACTCCCCGTCTCCCTCCCCCACTCCCCGTGTCTCCCTCCCCCCTCCCCCCGTGTCTCCCTCCCCCCTCCCCCTGTGTCTCCCTCCCCCCACTCCGTGTCTCCTTCCCCCCTCCCCCCGTGTCTCCCTCCCCCACTCCCCGTCTCCCTCCCCCAACGTCTCCCTCCCCCCCCCACTCCCCGTCTCCCTCCCCCCAATCTGTGTCTCCCTCCCCCCGTGTCTCCCTCCCCCACTCCCCGTCTCCCTCCCCCAACGTCTCCCTCCCCCCACTCCCCGTCTCCCTCCCCCCACTCCGTGTCTCCCTCCCCCCCCTCCCCCCGTCTCCCTCCCCCCACTCCGCGTCTCCCTCCCCCCTCCCCCTCCCCCCACTCCCCGTCTCCCTCCCCCCCCCACTCCGCGTCTCCCTCCCCCCACTCCGTGTCTCCCTCCCCCCCCTCTCCCTCACCCCACTCTGCGTCTCCCTCCCCCTCCCCCTCCCCCCACTCCCCGTCTCCCTCCCCCCTCCCTCCGTGTCTCCCTCCCCCCTCCCTCCGTGTCTCCCTCCCCCACTCCCCGTCTCCCTCCCCACTCCCCGTGTCTCCCTCCCCCCGTCTCCCTCCCCCCACTTCCCGTCTCCCTCCCCCCACTCCGTGTCTCCCTCCCCCTCCCCCCGTGTCTCCCTCCCCCCACTCCCCGTCTCCCTCCCCCCACTCCCCGTCTCCCTCCCCCCACTCCGTGTCTCCCTCCCTCCCTCCCCCCGTCTCCCTCCCCCCACTCCGCGTCTCCCTCCCCCCCTCCCCCTCCCCCCACTCCCCATCTCCCTCCCCCCACTCCCCGTCTCCCTCCCCCCACTCCCCGCGTCTCCCTCCCCCCACTCCGTGTCTTCCTCCCCCCGTGTCTCCCTCCCCCCACTCCCCGTCTCCCTCCCTCCACTCCCCCTCCCCCCACTCTGCGTCTCCCTCCCCCCCTCCCCCCACTCCCCGTCTCCCTCCCCCCACTCCCCGTCTCCCTCCCCCCTCCCTCCGTGTCTCCCTGCCCCCCCCTCCGTGTCTCCCTCCCCCCTCCCTCCGTGTCTCCCTCCCCCACTCCGTGTCTCCCTCCCCCCTCTCCCTCCCCCCACTCCGCGTCTCCCTCCCCCACTCCGTGTCTCCCTCTCCCCGTGTCTCCCTCCCCCCACTCCCCGTGTCTCCCTCCCCCCTCCCCCCGTGTCTCCCTCCCTCACTCCCCGTCTCCTCCCCCACTCCCCGTGTCTCCCTCCCCCCTCCCCCCGTGTCTCCCTCCCCCCCTCCCCCCGTGTCTCCCTCCCCCCACTTCGTGTCTCCCTCCCCCCACTCCCCGTGTCTCCCTCCCCCCCTCCCCCCTCCCCCCCATCCCCTCCCCCCACTCCGCGTCTCCCTCCCCCCCGTCTCCCCCTACTCCCGTGTCTCCCTCCCCCCACTCCGTGTCTCCCTCCCCCCACTCCCCGTGTCTCCCTCCCCCCGTGTCTCCCTCCCCCACTCCCCGTCTCCCTCCCCCACTCCCCGTGTCTCCCTCCCCCCTCCCCCCGTGTCTCCCTCCCCCCCTCCCCCCGTGTCTCCCTCCCTCACTCCCCGTCTCCCTCCCCCACTCCCCGTGTCTCCCTCCCCCCTCCCCCCGTGTCTCCCTCCCCCCTCCCCCCGTGTCTCCCTCCCCCCACTCCGTGTCTTCCTCCCCCCTCCCCCCGTGTCTCCCTCCCCCACTCCCCGTCTCCCTCCCCCAACGTCTCCCTACCCCACTCCCCGTCTCCCTCCCCCCACTCTGTGTCTCCCTCCCCCCGTGTCTCCCTCCCCCCTCCCTCCCCCACTCCCCGTCTCCCTCCCCCCACTCCGTGTCTCCCTCCCCCCCGTCTCCCTCCCCCCACTCCGCGTCTCCCTCCCCCCTCCCCCCACTCCCCGTCTCCCTCCCCCCACTCCCCGCGTCTCCCTCCCCCCACTCCGTGTCTCCCTCCCCCTCCCCCCGTGTCTCCCTCCCCCCACTCCTCGTCTCCCTCCCTCCACTCCCCCTCCCCCCACTCCCCGTCTCCCTCCCCCACTCCGTGTCTCCCTCCCCCCTCTCCCTCACCCCACTCCGCGTCTCCCTCCCCCTCCCCCCACTCCCCGTCTCCCTCCCCCCTCCCTCCGTGTCTCCCTCCCCCTCCCTCCGTGTCTCCCTCCCCCACTCCCCGTCTCCCTCCCCCTCTCCCCGTGTCTCCCTCCCCCCACTCCCCGTGTCTCCCTCCCCCCTCCCCCGTGTCTCCCTCCCTCACTCCCCGTCTCCCTCCCCCACTCCCCGTGTCTCCCTCCCCCCTCCCCCCGTGTCTCCCTCCCCCCACTTCGTGTCTCCCTCCCCCCACTCCCCGTGTCTCCCTCCCCCCCTCCCCCCCATCTCCCTCCCCCCACTCCGCGTCTCCCTCCCCCCCGTCTCCCTCCCCCTACTCCCCGTGTCTCCCTCCCCCCTCCCCCCGTGTCTCCCTCCCTCTCCCCGTCTCCCTCCCCACTCCCCGTGTCTCCCTCCCCCCTCCCCCCGTGTCCCTCCCCCCACTCCGTGTCTCCCTCCCCCCACTCCCCGTGTCTCCCTCCCCCCGTGTCTCCCTCCCCCACTCCCCGTCTCCCTCCCCCACTCCCCGTGTCTCCCTCCCCCCTCCCCCCGTGTCTCCCTCCCCCCCTCCCCCGTGTCTCCCTCCCCCCACTCCGTGTCCCCTCCCCCCTCCCCCGTGTCTCCCTCCCCCACTCCCGTCTCCCTCCCCAACGTCTCCCTCCCCCCACTCCCCGTCTCCCTCCCCCCACTGTGTGTCTCCCTCCCCCCGTGTCTCGCTCCCCCACTCCCGTCTCCCTCCCCCCACTCCTTGTCTCCCTCCCCCCCGTCTCCCTCCCCCCACTCCGCGTCTCCCTCCCCCCACTCCCCGTCTCCCTCCCCCACTCCCCCGTCTCCCTCCCCCCACTCCGTGTCTCCCTCCCCCTCCCCCCGTGTCTCCCTCCCCCCACTCCGCGTCTCCCTCCCCCCTCCCCCCGTGTCTCCCTCCCCCCCTCCCCCCGTGTCTCCCTCCCCCCACTCCGTGTCTCCCTCCCCCTCCCCCCGTGTCTCCCTCCCCCCACTCCCCGTCTCCCTCCCTCCACTCCCCCTCCCCCCACTCCCCGTCTCCCTCCCCCCACTCCGTGTCTCCCTCCCCCCGTCTCCCTCCCCCCACTTCGCGTCTCACTCCCCCCTCCCCCCACTCCCCGTCTCCCTCCCCCCTCCCCCCGTGTCTCCCTCCCCCCCTCCCCCCGTGTCTCCCTCCCCCCACTTCGTGTCTCCCTCCCCCCACTCCCCGTGTCTCCCTCCCCCCCTCCCCCCCATCTCCTTCCCCCACTCCGCGTCTCCCTCCCCCCGTCTCCCTCCCCCTACTCCCCGTGTCTCCCTCCCCCCACTCCGTGTCTCCCTCCCCCCACTCCCCGTGTCTCCCTCCCCCCGTGTCCTCCTCCCCACTCCCCGTCTCCCTCCCCCACTCCCCGTGTCTCCCTCCCCCCTCCCCCCGTGTCTCCCTCCCCCCCTCCCCCCGTGTCTCCCTCCCCCCACTTCGTGTCTCCCTCCCCCCACTCCCCGTGTCTCCCTCCCCCCCTCCCCCCCATCTCCCCCCCCACTCCGCGTCTCCCTCCCCCCCGTCTCCCTCCCCCTACTCCCCGTGTCTCCCTCCCCCCACTCCGTGTCTCCCTCCCCCCACTCCCCGTGTCTCCCTCCCCCCGTGTCTCCCTCCCCCACTCCCCGTCTCCTCCCCCACTCCCCGTGTCTCTCTCCCCCCTCCCTCCGTGTCTCCCTCCCCCCCTCCCCCGTGTCTCCCTCCCCCCACTTCGTGTCTCCCTCCCCCCTCCCCCCGTGTCTCCCTCCCCCACTCCCCGTCTCCCTCCCCCAACGTCTCCCTCCCCCCCTCCCCGTCTCCCACCCCCACTGTGTGTCTCCCTCCCCCCGTGTCTCGCTCCCCCACTCCCCGTCTCCCTCCCCCACTCCTTGTCTCCCTCCCCCCCGTCTCCCTCCCCCCACTCCGCGTCTCCCTCCCCCCACTCCCCGTCTCCCTCCCCCCACTCCCCGCGTCTCCCTCCCCCACTCCGTGTCTCCCTCCCCCTCCCCCCGTGTCTCCCTCCCCCCACTCCGCGTCTCCCTCCCCCCGTGTCTCCCTCCCCCCCTCCCCCCGTGTCTCCCTCCCCCCACTCCGTGTCTCCCTCCCCCTCCCCCCGTGTCTCCCTCCCCCCACTCCCCGTCTCCCTCCCTCCACTCCCCCTCCCCCCACTCCCCGTCTCCCTCCCCCCACTCCGTGTCTCCTCCCCCCCGTCTCCCTCCCCCCACTTCGCGTCTCCCTCCCCCCTCCCCCCACTCCCCGTCTCCCTCCCCCCTCCCCCCGTGTCTCCCTCCCCCCCTCCCCCCGTGTCTCCCTCCCCCACTTCGTGTCTCCCTCCCCCCACTCCCCGTGTCTCCCTCCCCCCCTCCCCCCCATCTCCTTCCCCCCACTCCGCGTCTCCCTCCCCCCCGTCTCCCTCCCCCTACTCCCCGTGTCTCCCTCCCCCCACTCCGTGTCTCCCTCCCCCACTCCCCGTGTCTCCCTCCCCCGTGTCTCCCTCCCTCACTCCCCGTCTCCCTCCCCCACTCCCCGTGTCTCCCTCCCCCCTCCCCCCGTGTCTCCCTTCCCCCTCCCCCCGTGTCTCCCTCCCCCCACTTCGTGTCTCCTCCCCCCACTCCCCGTCTCCCTCCCCCCCTCCCCCCCATCTCCCTCCCCCCACTCCGCGTCTCCCTCCCCCCCGTCTCCCTCCCCCTACTCCCCGTGTCTCCCTCCCCCCACTCCGTCCGTGTCTCCCTCCCCCCACTCCCCGTGTCTCCCTCCCCCCGTGTCTCCCTCCCCCACTCCCCGTCTCCCTCCCCCACTCCCCGTGTCTCTCTCCCCCCTCCCTCCGTGTCTCCCTCCCCCCCTCCCCCCGTGTCTCCCTCCCCCCACTCCGTGTCTCCCTCCCCCCTCCCCCCGTGTCTCCCTCCCCCACTCCCCGTCTCCCTCCCCCAACGTCTCCCTCCCCCCACTCCCCGTCTCCCTCCCCCCACTGTGTGTCTCCCTCCCCCCGTGTCTCGCTCCCCCACTCCCCGTCTCCCTCCCCTCACTCCTTGTCTCCCTCCCCCCCGTCTCCCTCCCCCCACTCCGCGTCTCCCTCCCCCCACTCCCCGTCTCCCTCCCCCCACTCCCCGCGTCTCCCTCCCCCCACTCCGTGTCTCCCTCCCCCTCCCCCCGTGTCTCCCTCCCCCCCTCCGCGTCTCCCTCCCCCCTCCCCCGTGTCTCCCTCCCCCCCTCCCCCCGTGTCTCCCTCCCCACTCCGTGTCTCCCTCCCCCTCCCCCCGTGTCTCCCTCCCCCCACTCCCCGTCTCCCTCCCTCCACTCCCACCTCCCCCCACTCCCCGTCTCCCTCCCCCACTCCGTGTCTCCCTCCCCCCCGTCTCCCTCCCCCCACTTCGCGTCTCCCTCCCCCCTCCCCCCCACTCCCCGTCTCCCCTCCCCCCTCCCCCCCCGTGTCTCCCTCCCCCCCTCCCCCCGTGTCTCCTCTCCCCCACTTCGTGTCTCCCTCCCCCCACTCCCCGTGTCTCTCCCCCCCCATCTCCTTCCCCCACTCCGCGTCTCCCTCCCCCCCGTCTCCCTCCCCCCTACTCCCCGTGTCTCCTCCCCCCACTCCGTGTCTCCCCTCCACCCCACACTCCGTGTCTCCCTCCCCCCGTGTCTCCCTCCCTTCACTCCCCGTCTCCCTCCCCCACTCCCGTGTCTCCCTCCCCCCTCCCCCCGGTGTCTCCCTCCCCCCCTCCCCCCGTGTCTCCCTCCCCCCCACTTCGTGTCTCCCTCCCCCACACTCCCCGTGTCTCCCTCCCCCCCCTCCCCCCCATCTCCCTCCCCCCACTCCGCGTCTCCCTCCCCCCCGTCTCCCTCCCCCTACTCCCCGTGTCTCCCTCCCCCCACTCCGTGTCTCCCTCCCCCCACTCCCCGTGTCTCCCTCCCCCCGTGTCTCCCACTCCCCGTCTCCCTCCCCCACTCCCCGTGTCTCTCTCCCCCCTCCCTCCGTGTCTCCCTCCCCCCCACTCCGTGTCTCCCTCCCCCCTCCCCCCGTGGTCTCCCTCCCCCACTCCCCGTCTCCTCCCCCAACGTCTCCCTCCCCCCACTCCCCCGTCTCCCTCCCCCCACTCTGTGTCTCCCTCCCCCCCGTGTCTCCCTCCCCCACTCCCCGTCTCCCTCCCCCCACTCCGTGTCTCCCTCCCCCCCGTTCTCCCTCCCCCCACCTCCGCGTCCTCCCTCCCCCCACTATCCGTCTCCCTCCCCCCACTCCCCGCGTCTCCCTCCCCCCACTCCGTGTCTCCCTCCCCCCACTCCGCGTCTCCCTCCCCCCTCCCCCCGTGTCTCCCTCCCCCCCTCCCCCCGTGTCTCCCTCCCCCCACTCCGTGTCTCCCTCCCCCTCCCCCCGTGTCTCCCTCCCCCCACTCCCCGTCTCCCCTCCCTCCACTTCCCCTCCCCCCACTCCCTGTCTCCCTCCCCCCACTCCGTGTCTCCCTCCCCCCCCTCTCCCTCACCCCACGTCTCCCTCCCCCTCCCCCCACTCCCCGTCTCCCTCCCCCCCTCCCTCCGTGTCTCCCTCCCCCCTCCTCCGTGTCCTCCCTCCCCCACTCCCCGTCTCCCTCCCCCACTCCCCGTGTCTCCCTCCCCCCGTCTCCCTCCCCCCACTCCGTCTCCCTCCCCCCACTCCGCGTCTCCCCCCACTCCGTGTCTCCCTCCCCCCATGTCTCCCTCCCCCCCACTCCCCCGTGTCTCCCTCCCCCCGTGTCTCCCTCCCCCCTCCCCCCGTGTCTCCCCGCTCCCTCCCCCCACTCCGCGTCTCTCTCCCCCCACTCCGCGTCTCCCTCCCCCCACTCCCCGTGTCTCCCTCCCCCCACTCCCCGTGTCTCCCTCCCCCCACTCCCCCGTGTCTCCCTCCCCAACTCCCTCCCCCCCACTCCCCGTCTCCCTCCCCCACTCCGTGTCTCCCTCCCCACTCCCCGTGTCTCCCTCCCCCACTCCCCGTGTCTCCCTCCCCCCACGTCTCCCTCCCCCCTCCCCCGTGTCTCCCTCCCTCCTCCCCCCACTCCCCGTGTATCCCTCCCCCCTCTCCCCGTGTCCCATCACCCCCCCCCACCACCACACGGACAGAGCGTGCGAGGCACCCAAAGGGAGATTTTTTTTTCCGTTTTATTGCAGAGGCACCGCTGCTGCACCAAACGCATCACGCACACAGCCACACGGCTCCCACAGCACCACACGCACGCACGTATCTGAGAATCTGTGCGAGTGTCTGTGTACGCGTGTCTCTGTGTGCATGTCCGAGTGGATGGGCACGGTGCGACTGCCGCGGTCTCTACAGGCGTCTGCCCCTGCGACCTCCCTTCCTGCGCGTGCTGTCCGAGGGAAGGGAGTGACGTCCTCTGTGGGAGACAGGCAGAGACACAGAGAGACAGAGAGAGAGACACAAAGACACAGAGACAGAGAGACACAAAGAGACAGAGAGACACAATGAGACAGAGAGACACAAAGAGACAGAGAGATAGAGAGAGAGACACAAAGACACAGAGACAGAGACAAAAAGATACAGAGAGACAGAGACGGAGAAAGAGACACGAAGAGACAGAGAGAGACACAAAGAGACAGAGAGATACAGAGACAGACAGTGAGATACAGAGATAGAGAGGCAGAGAGAGACAGAGATACAGAGAGAGACACAAAGAGACAGAGAGACACAAAGAGACGGAGAGATACAGAGACAGACACAGTGAGATACAGAGATAGAGAGGCAGAGACAGACAGAGATAGAGAGAGACACAAAGAGACAGAGACACAGAGACAGAGAGACACGAAGAGATGGAGAGATACAGAGACAGACACAGTGAGATACAGAGATAGAGGCAGACACAGTGAGATACAGAGATAGAGAGGCAGAGACAGACAGAGAGATACAGAGAGACAGAGATACAGACATAGTGAGATAGAGAGACAGAGACAGACAGAGAGAGAGAATTAGAGGCAGAGAGATAGACAGACACAGAGAGGACAGACCGCACTAAGTCAGTTGTTACAGGGGGCAATCATTTACACAGTGGATAGATAACCTGGTGCAAACACACACGTGTCTATCTGTGTGTCTATCTGCTTGTATCTGTGTGTCTGTGTGTTTGTGTCTATCTGTGTGTCTATCTGTTTGTGTCGGTGTGTGTCTATCTGTGTGTCTATCTGTGTGTCTGTGTGTCTATCTGTGTGGGTAGCGGTAGTGTAGCGGTTAGCGCACTGCGCTATGAACCTGGCGACCCGGGTTCGATTCCCGCTCACGGCCAACACCAGTGACGATTATCTGAACTGGTCCCGGGCCTCCCCTAGGTCGACTCAGCCTCAAATGAGTACCTGGTGCGGTGTGCAAACATCGCCACTAGGGAGACAAAGGCGGTCGGGCGTGGTGCTGGCCACCCACCCCCTCGTGTACCATTCCGGCCTTCATAGGTGCTCGCTAACAGCACTTGCCCCTACAGTCTGTTAAGGCTATACGGGGGATCTTTGTCTATCTGTGTCCTATCTGCGAGTGTCTAAGTACCGATGCGTCCGATCTTCATGCCCGAGCGAGCCAACGCCCTCAGTGCAGACTGAGCTCCTGGCCCTGGCGTCTTAGGTTCTGGTGAATACATCAACAACAACAACACATCAACAACACATCATCAACAACGTCACCATCACGACACCACACACACCGTCATAATGTCAAGTAGCCGTTGTGTGAGTAGTGTATAGTGTTGTGTACAGTGTAGTGTACAGTGTAGTGTAAACAGTGTAGTGTACAGTGTATAGAGTAGTCTATAGTGTAGTAGTGTATAGTGTAGTAATCTATAGTGTAGTAGTGTATAGTGTAGTTTATAGTGTAGCGTACAGCGTAGTGTAGTGTAAATAGTGTAGTGTATAGTGTAGTGTACAGTGTAGTGTAAACAGTGTCGTGTGTAGTGTACAGTGTATAGAGTAGTCTATAGTGTAGTAGTGTATAGTGTAGCGTATAGCATAGTGTATAGTAGTGCATAGTGTAGTAGTGTATAGCGAAGTAGTGTATAGTGTTGTAGTGTATAGTGTAGCGTATAGCATAGTGTAAACAGTGTAGTGTATAGTGTAGTGTAAAACAGTGTAGTGTATAGCGTAGTGTAAACAGTGTAGTGTACAGTGTAGTGTAAACAGTGTAGTGTATAGTGTAGCGTATAGCGTAGTGTAAACAGTGTAGTGTACAGTGTAGCAAGCTTACCGGTTGCCCCCCGTGGCGCGCAGCTTGATGTGCAGCGCGGTGATCCCCAGCTCCTTGCAGCGCGAGGCGACGTCCTGGGCGGCCAACATGGCGGCGTACGGGGAGGACTCATCTCTGTCGGCCTTCACCTTCATGCCGCCGGTAACACGGCAGATCGTCTCCCTGGGGGGGCGGAGAGGTGAGACACGGGGAAGGTTAAGGAATCAGCATTCATTTTAATTATTGGGTGAATTGACGAGCGAGTGAGTGGACTAGCCACTTAGTGGAACCACCAACGGAGTGGACTAGCGACTTAGTAACTGGACTAGCGACTGAGTGGTCGAGGGAGTGGACTGGACTAGCGACTGAGTGGTCGAGGGAGTGACTGGAATAGCGACTGAGTGGTCGAGCGAGTAACTGGACTAGCGACTGAGGTGTCGAGCGAGTGACTGAACTAGCGACTGAGTGACTGAACGAGTGACTGAACTAGCGACTGAGTGGTCGAGCAAGTGACTGGACTAGTGACTGAGTGACTGAACTAGCGACTGAGTGGTCGAGGGAGTGACTGGACTAGCGGCTGAACTAGCGACTGAGTGGTCGAGCGAGTAACTGGACTAGCGACTGAGTGGTCGAGCGAGTGACTGAACTAGCGACTGAGTGACTGAACTAGCGACAGTGGTCGAGCGAGTGACTGGACTAGGCGACTGAGTGACTGAACTAGCTACAGTGGTCGAGCGAGTGACTGGACTAGCGATTGAGTGACTGAACTAGCGACTGAGTGGTCGAGCGAGTGACTGAACTAGCGACTGAGTGGCCGAGCGAGTGACTGGACGAGCAAGCGCTGGACACTGTGTCTCCCCCCATCTCCCCCTCCCTCCCACCACTGTCCTCCCACCCGGCCGACCCCCACCCACGGCGGTAAGGGGTGGGGGTGGGGTTAACGCCGTGGACGTCTCCCCGGGCACGGGGTGGGGAGGCGGAGTCTGTCCCACGGCTGGGCAGGGGCCCAGGCACGGCAGCGGCCTAGACCCCAAGGTTTTCGTGGTTCCACAAATGGTCAAAAACTCCGACGCTCTATCGGTGGCTCGCGAGATGTTGACCACCTCGCCAGGTGCGCGGGAGGTCGCTTGTTCTATCCCGACCGTGTGAGATGTTAACAACCTCGCCTAGTACACAGGACGTCGCGGGTTATATCCCGTGACCCTGTGAGATGTTAACAACTTTGCCAAGTACACAGGTTATGGGTTCTATCCAGACACTGACGTCTGCTGTATATTTGGAGTCTGCGTCTCTCATCATCATCATGGTGGCTTGGGGGATGTTAACCATCTCGTCCGGTATTCGGGAGGCTGTGGGTTCCATCCTGTGAACCAGACGATGCCTGCTGCTGCTGTATATTTGGAGTCTGCGTCTCTCTCTCATCATCATCACGGTGGCTAGGAAATGTTGACTACCTCGCCTGGCCTACAGGAGGTCGTGGGTTCCATCCCGTGACCCTGACGATGCCAGCTGCTGCTGCTATATATTTGGAGATAAGGTCGAGCTAGCTGCTATCATTTGTGATGGCCAGGCCACGTCTGAAAGAGCTACACAGCAGCTCAGTGTACTAGCGAGTGTCTGGGTGAGGTGTCTGGGTGAGTGTTTGTGTGAGTGATGTCTGGGTGATTGAGTGTCTGGGTGAGTGAGTGTGCGGGTGAGTGAGTGTGCGGGTGAGTGAGTGTGCGGATGAATGTCTGGGTGAGTGCCTGGGTGAGTGAGTGTCTGGGTGAGTGCCTGGGTGTCTAGTGAGTGTCTGGGTGAGTGAGTGTCTGGGTGAATGAGGTCTGGGTGAATGAGTCTGGGTGAATGAGTCTGGGTGAATGAGTCTGGGTGAATGAGTCTGGGTGAATGAGTGTGCGGGTGAGTGTGCGGGTAAGTGTGGCGGGTGAGTGAGTGTCTGGGCGAGTGTCTGGGCGAATGAGTGCGGGCGAGTGAGTGTGCGGGTGAGTGAGTGTGCAGGCGAGTGCCTGGGTGAGTGTCGGGGTGAGTGTCCGAGTGAGTGAGTGTCTGGGTGAGTGCCTGGTTGTCTAGGTGAGTGTCTGGGTGAGTACCTGGGTGTCTAGGTGAGTGTCTGGGTAGTGTCTGGTGAATTAGTGTCTAGGTAAGTGCCTGGGTGTCTAGGTGAGTGCCTGGGTGAGTGTCTGGGTGGGTGAGTGAGTGTCTGGGTGAGGTGTCTGGGTGGGGTGAGTGTCTGGGCGAGTGAGTGTCTGGGCGAGTGTCTGGGTGGGTGAGTGTCTGGGTGAATGAGTCTGGGTGAGTGAGTGTGCGGGTGAGTGAGTGTGTGGGTGAGAGCCTGGGTGAGTGCCTGGGGTGAGTGTCTGGGTGAGTGAGTGTCGGGTGAGTGTCTGAGTGAATGTCTGGGTGAGTGCCTGGGTGTCTAGGCGAGTGTCTGGGTAAGTGTCTGGGTGAGTGAGTGCCTGGGTGTCTAGGTGAGTGTCTGGGTGAGTGTCTGGGTGAATGAGTGTCTGGGTGAGTGCCTGGGTGTCTCTAGGTGAGTGTCTGGGTGAGTGAGTGTCTGGGTGAATGAGTCTGGGTGAGTGAGTGTGCAAGTGAGTGTGCGGGTGAGTGTACGGGTGAGTGTCTGGGTGAGTGAGTGTGCGGGTGAGTGTCTGGGCGAGTGAGTGTTGGGGTGAGTGTCTGAGTGAGTGTCTGGGTGAGTGCCTGGGTGTCTGGGTGAGTGCCTGGGTGTCTAGGTGAGTGTCTGGGTGAGTGAGTATCTGGGTGACTGAGTCTGGGTGAGTGAGTGTGCGGGTGAGTGAGTGTGTGGGTGAGTGCCTGTGCCTGGGTGAGTGTCTGGGTGAGTGTCCTGGGTGAGTGAGTGTCTGGGTGAATGAGTCTGAGTGAGTGTTTGGGTGAGTGTCTTGTTGAGTGGATTTGCAGGTGAGTGTGCGAGTGTCTGGTTGAGTGTCTGGTTAGGCGAGTGTCTGGTTGAGTGGGTGAGTGGGTGAGGGAGTGTGTGGGTGAGGGAGTGTGTGGGTGAGTGGGTGAGCGAGTGGGTGAGTGTCTGAGTGAGTGGGTGAGTGTCTGAGCGTGTGACTGTCTGAGCCTGTGGGTGACTGTCTGAGCGTGTGGGTGACTGTCTGAGCCTGTGGGTGACTGTCTGAGCGTGTGGGTGAGTGGTGAGCGTGTGGGTGAGTGGGTGAGCGTGTGGGTAAGCGCCCGCCAGGCCCGCCAACTCACTTCCCCGAGAGGTCCGTGACGTGCACAAACGTGTCATTGAAGGAGGCGAAGATGTGAGCCACTCCGAAGACATTCTCGCCCTCGGCCACCTGCGGGCCCAGGCTGATCACCTGCTCCTCCTTCTTTTCCTTGCCCTTGCGAGGAGCCATCGCTGATGACGCTTGAAGTGGGGTGGTTGGCGGTGAGGATTTGTCTGCATGCACACGCACGGAGACACGAGGTGAGACAGAGAAACACGCGGTGAGACAGAGAAACACGCGGTGAGGCAGAGAGACACGCGGTGAGGCAGAGAGACACGCGGTGGACCCGAGAGACACGCGGTGAGACAGAGAGACAGGCGGTGAGACAGAGAGAAACAGACAAACTGAGACAGAGCCATCGCTGACGACACTCGCCGTGGGACGGGCGGGGTGGTGGTTTGCCTGTGCGCAAACGCTGGGAGAGATACAACGCGGTGGGACAGAGAGAGAGACAGAGAGACACACGCGGTGAGACAAACAGACAGAGACACAAGCGTGAGACAAGAGACATTGACAGCGATTATTTGAACCGGTCCTGGGCCTCCGCTAGGTCGACTCAGCTTAAAACGAGTACCCTGGTGTAGCGGTGGTGGTGATGGTAATGATGGTGTAGCGGTGGTGGTGGCAATGGTGTAGCGGTGGTGGTGATTGTGATGATGGTGGTAATGATGGTGTAGCGGTGGTGATTGTGATGGTAATGATGGTGTAGCGATGGTGGTGATTGTGATGATGGTGTAGCGTTGGTGGTGATTGTGGTGATGATGGTGGTAATGATGGTGGTGGTAATGATGGGTGTAGCGGTGGTGGTGTAGTGAACAATGCTAGCACTTGGGGAGATAAAGCGGCCGGGCGTGGTGCTGGTAGCCACCCACCCCCTGTGTGTGCCACAGTGCCGGTAAGCCTTCACAGGTAGCTGCTGCTGCTACTCGCTAACAGCACTTACCCCTACAGCCTATTAGGGGCTACGCGGGGGATCTGTCTCTGTATCAACGTCTGTTTGAGCGTGTCTGTTGTGTTCACGTGATGGTGTCTCTACCCTGCATGTCGTCTAGCCCACGTGTTCCCGTCTCAGTGTGACCACCACCGACATCACCACCGTGGTCTATCCACTGCTGGATGGGGATCAACGTGATGGTGGTGTCTCTACCCTGTGTGTCGACTAGCCCACGTGTTGGTGTCTGTCTCAGTGTGACCACCATCACCAGTGGTCTATCCACTGCTGGATGGGGATCAACGTGATGGTGGTGTCTCTACCCTGTGTGTCGACCAGCCCACGTGTTGGTGTCTGTCTCAGTGTGACCATCACCAGTGGTCTATCCACTGCTGGACGGGGATCAACGTGGTGGTGACGGTGGTGGTGTCTCTGCCCTGTGTCGAACAGCCCACGTATTGGTGTCTGTCTCAGTGTGACCACCATCACCAGTGGTCTATCCACTGCTGGAGACCAAAATAAGACACTCGCACAGAGACACACACAAGACGAAGATCCCCCGTGTAGCCTCTTAACAGGCTGTAGAGGCAAATGCTGTTAGCGAGCACCTATGAAGGCTTACCGGCACTGTGGGCACACGCAGAGGGGGTTGGGTGGCTCCCAGCACCACGCCCGGCCGCCTTTGTCTCTCTTAGTGCTAGTGATGTTCACTACACCGCCACACCAGGTGCTCATTTGAGGCTGAGTCGACCTTGGGGAGGCCCAGGACCGGTTCAGATAATCGTCACTGAGTGGTGTTGGCCGTGAGCGGGAATCGAACTCGGGTCGCCGGGATCATAGCGCAGCGTAGAGCTAACCATTACTACACTACCGCTACACACACACACAGCCACTCAGACACACGTGGACACACAGACACTCACGGTCACACATAGACAGACACACAGACACTCACGGTCACACACACAGACAGACACACAGACACTCACGGTCACACACAGACAGACACACAGACACTCACGGTCACACAGACACTCACGGTCCACCACAGACAGACACACACTCACGGTCACACATAGACACACAGACACTCACGGTCACACATAGACACACAGACACTCACGGTCACACATAGACACTCACGGTCACACATAGACAGACACACATAGACACATACACAGCCATTCACACACAGACACTCACACATGGACACAAGACACACGCGGTCACACACAGCCACTCACACACATACAGCCACACACTCACACACACACGTGGACACAGACACACGCGGTCCACACACAGCCACACACAAACATACGCAGCCACACACACATAGATACTCACACACACACATAGAAAAGACACCGACCGAAGCGAACAGAGCCTGAGGCCTAAGCCTAGCCAAGGCCTAACCTAGGCCCGCGGCGCGCCGTGAAGACTTCCCAACCAAGTGCCCTCACGACGCCGATTAAAGTTTCAAGTTTTTAGGTTTTTTTCCGACGCAAACACTAAAAGGCGGCACCGGCCACGTCGGGCGGGACGTCGGCGCGGGCGACTTTTAGCGACGGATGGCGACGGATGATGAGGCGATCACGAACCTGGGACAGGGAGAGACCACTGGTGGCCTGCGCTGAGCCGAGCGCGCGAAAGAAGGAGCGAGGGGAGGGGCCTGGTGGGGGGCGATGACGGGGTGAGGGGGAGGGGCAAACCCCGCCCAAGTCTCGCGAGAAAGGCTAATGTGAAGGATGCGGGTGCGTGGTGGGGGGGGGAGTAGGTATGAGATCTCGCGAGAGTTTGATGACGAGCGGGCAACTCTCCACCGCCACAAAAAAAGGGGGGAGGGGAACGGGTGCGAGATCTCGCGAGCGGCACCTCCCCCTCCACCAAACAAAAGGGGGGGTGGGGAGATGCGAGATCTCGCGAGAGTTCGTTGACGAGCGGCACTCCACAAGACAAAAAAGGGAGGGGGGGGGAAGTACGAGATCTCGCGAGAGTTTGTTGGCGAGCGGGACCTCCCCCCTCCACCAAACAAAAGGGGGGGGGGGGAGGGGCGCGAGATCTTGCGCGAATTTGTGGTGGAGGCGACGGCGGCGGAGACGAGTTTCTCGCGACACTTTCGCCTGCATGCTGAAGCGGCGTCTCGCGGGTCGTTGACCTGAAATCCCGCGCTAGTTTAGCTGCGACACGCGAGACTTGGAATGGGCGGGAATATGACCACCATCTTACCTGGGGATGTTTAATTATGGTCACCATCTTACCTGGGGATGTGTAATTATGGTCACCATCTTACTAGGGGATGTGTAATTATTGTCACCATCTTACCTGGGGATGTATAAATATGGTCACCATCTTACCTGGGGATGTGTAATTATGGTCACCATCTTACTAGGGGATGTGTAATTATTGTCACCATCTTACCTGGGGATGTATAAATATGGTCACCATCTTACCTGGGGATGTGTAATTATGGTCACCATCTTACCTGGGGATGTGTAATTATGGTCACCATCTTACCTGGGGATGTGTAATTATGGTCACCATCTTACTAGGGGATGTGTAATTATTGTCACCATCTTACCTGGGAAGTGTAATTATGGTCACCATCTTACCTGGGGATGTGTAATTATGGTCACCATCTTACTGGGGATGTGTAATTATGGTCACCATCTTACCTGGGGAGGTGTAATTATGGTCACCATCTTACCTGGGGATATATAAATATGGTCACCATCTTACATGGGGATGTGTAATTATTGTCACCATCTTACCTGGGGATGTGTAATTATAGTCACCATCTTACCTGGGGATGTGTAATTATGGTCACCATCTTACTCGGGGATGTGTAATTATGGTCACCATCTTACTAGGGGATGTGTAATTGTGGTCACCATCTTACGTGGGGATATGTAATTATGTGCACCATATTACTAGGGGATGTGTAATTATGATCACCATCTTACTAGGGGATGTGTAATTATGGTTACCATCTTACCTGGGGGTGTGTTATTATGGTCACCATCTTACCTGAGGATGTGTAATTATGGTCACCATCTTACTCGGGGATGTGTAATTATGGTCACCATCTACTAGGGGATGTGTAATTGTGGTCACCATCTTACGTGGGGATATGTAATTATGGGCACCATATTACTAGGGGATGTGTAATTATGGTCACCATCTTACTAGGGGATGTGTAATTATGGTCACCATCTTACCTGGGGGTGTGTAATTATGCTCACCATCTTACCTGGGGATGTGTAATTATGGTCACCATCTTACCTGGGGATGTATAAATATGGTCACCATCTTACATGGGGATGTGTAATTATTGTCACCATCTTACCTGGGGATGTGTAATTATGGTCACCATCTTACCTGGGGAGTGTAATTATGGTCACCATCTTACTCGGGGATGTGTAATTATGGTCACCATCTTACTAGGGGATGTGTAATTGTGGTCACCATCTTATGTGGGGATAAGTAATTATGGGCACCATATTACTAGGGGATGTGTAATTATGGTCACCATCTTACTACGGGATGTGTAATTATGGTCACCATCTTACCCGGGGGTGTGTTATTATGGTCACCATCTTACTAGGGGATGTGTAATTGTGGTTACCATCTTACCTGGGGGATGTGTAATTCTGGTCCACCATCTTCCTAGGGGATGTGTAATTATGGTCACCATCTTACTAGGGGATGTGTAATTATGGTCACCATCTTACCTGGGGGTGTGTAATTATGGTCACCATCTTACCTGGGGATGTGTAATTATGGTCACCATCTTACCTGGGGTGTGTAATTATGCTCACCATCTTACCTGGGGATGTGTAATTATGGTCACCATCTTACCTGGGGATGTATAAATATGGTCACCATCTTACATGGGGATGTGTAATTATTGTCCACCATCTTACCTGGGGATGTGTAATTATTGTCACCATCCTTACCTGGGGATGTGTAATTATGGTCACCATCTTACTAGGGGATGTGTAAATATGGTCACCATCTTACATGGGGATGTGTAATTATTGTCACCATCTTACCTGGGGATGTGTAATTATTGTCACCAATCTTACCTGGGGATGTGTAATTATGGTCACCATCTTACTAGGGGATGTGTAAATTATGGTCACCATCTTACTAGGGGATGCGTAATTATGGTCACCATCTTACTAGGGGATGTGTAATTGTGGTCACCATCTTACGTGAGCATATGTAATTATGGGCACCATATTACTAGGGGATGTGTAATTATGGTCACCATTTTACTAGGGGATGTGTAATTATGGTCACCATCTTACTCGGGGATGTGTAATTATGGTCACCATCTTACTAGGGGATGTGTAATTGTGGTTACCATCTTACGTGGGGATATGTAATTATGGGCACCATATTACTAGGGGGATGTTAATTATGGTCACCATCTTACTAGGGGATGTGTAATTATGGTCACCATCTTACCTGAGGGTGTGTAATTATGGTCACCATCTTACCTGGGGATGTGTAATTGTGGGTCACCATCTTACCTGGGGATGTGTAATTGTGGGCACCGTATTACTAGGGGATGTGTAATTATGGTCACCATCTTACCTGGGGATGTGTAATTGTGGTCACCATCTTACCTGGGGATGTGTAATTGTGGGCACCGTATTACTAGGGGATGTGTAATTATGGTCACCATCTTACTAGGGGATGTGTAATTATGGTCACCATCTTACCTGGGGGTGTGTAATTATGGTCACCATCTTACCTGGGGGTGTGTAATTATGGTCACCATCTTACCTGGGGATGTGTAATTATGGTCACCATCTTACTGGGGATGTCTAATTATGGTCACCATCTTACCTGGGAATAGTAAATAAGGCCACCATCTTTCATTGGGGGAATCTAATGTTCATGCTGTCAACCTACAAACATAATTCAACACCATGGGACCCTTGCTTGCAGGTATCAGAATATGTGAATAAGTGCTCATGTTACTGCATTAACCACTAAACTTGCAGTCAAAATGCAACAAAAAAACACACCGTGATAACATATGGTGCATTGTCCTTGAAACTGATTGGTCCACACCAAGGGACGGCTTTCTTTTGAGCCTCGAACCAATTGGTGCTCGACCAGATGACGCCAAAAGGCGTCACACAGCTCAAAGACAACGCCACTATCAAAGTAATGAGGCTCGGGGTGAGCATCTACATCATTAGACCTCCTTTGCGAGTACCAAAATATAATAATCTTTGAGCTGGGTAACGCCTTTTGGCGTCCTCTGGTCGAGCACCAATTGGGTCGAGGCTCAAAAGAAAGCCGTCCCTTGGTGTGGACCAATCAGTTTCAAGGACAATGCCACATATATTATCATAGTATGTTTTTTGTTTGCATTTTGACTGCAAGTTTAGTGGTTCATGCAGTAAACATGAATCCTTGTTAAAAAAAGTTTCAGTTTGTTGCCAAGAAAAAAAGGGAGAAAAAACACCCTATTAGTACGTGAATAAGGTTTGACCCTTTCCCGCAGTGATTAAACGGGAGGTGTGGTAAGAGGTTAAAACAAGAAACAGAAACCTTTCGCAAGGAATCAATGCCACTGCATTAACCTTGCAAAAGACGACGCTTCACGTGAACCTCGTGGCGAGACTCCAGGGGGGGTCCCATAAGCCCCCCCCCCCCCGGGCCCTCGCACAAACAGCGTCGCGACGTTCATGTTACGTCTCGACTGGAAGAAGCTTTCGTGACTGCAGGAATTAATATTCTTTGGGTCTTTCGGTAAAGTCCACGTAGCTGGGGGTCACGTAAGGCAGACAAAATAATCGATCACGACGCTTCGATCGCAACGCAAGCGAACGTCTTCACCGGACATTATATCGATCCGAGAGGGGAGGCCGTAACGGGCGGGAGGTTTGGCAGTGAACTTCAAAGAGGGCTGAGGTGAGAGAGAGGAAAAAAGGAAAATAAATCTTGGATATCAAACTTAACAAAACTTCGAAATGTAATGCAACTCAGAAGAGTCGGCCAACACAGCAGCTGACACTTCACCTGATTGATCGACGTCCTTCCAAAGATTGCTAAGCTCCGCGTCCATCTTCTCGGCTGAAGGGACGTCCGAGTTGCTCGGAAATCCTTCACCGCAGAGGCGGTTCGATCTGTGACTTGAAGCGTTCGTGACTGCAGGGATCCAATACTCTTTAATTCTTTCGGTGAAGTCACGGAGGTAGGAAAGGCTCACGACAGATCACGACGTTTCGCTCGCGACAGCAAGCGACCGTCCGTCTTCAGGTGAGAGAATCAGACTGCTGCGGACGAGGCAACTAATAATCGATTGAAACGTCGCGATCCATACATATATATATTTTTTCTGCCGCTGCCGTCCGTCGCACACCGACGCCGCCGCATTCTCCTCGGGCCTCGCGGTGAAGGCACGTCCGGTTAGAAAAGCTGAGACACTTTGTAGGGGAGGGGGCACGTCTTTATCATCCACACGTACCCTAACCACTAAACATCAGTTCTTCATACAGTTGATCTTGAGGACCTCTTCCACTTGGTATATTATACGCCTCCTGTTTAGCGTGCCTAACCCCGACTACGCTCCAGGTCCTCCGGCTATAATATAACTATGTGAGACTACCTGACCTGACCCGGCCAAGGTACAGGTCCAACACTGACACCTCACAGAGCTTCGGCCCTTAAGAGACGGCGAAGCTAGTGGGGGTTCAGAGTCCTACTCTAGCAGCGTCTTCTTTCTTCAACTGGTTATCTTCAACTGCTTCCGTCTCCAACTGCTTCGGTTCTGTAACGGAGGTTTGGAGCTTCCGCGCGAGCCCGGCGGTGCCACCCAGAATTGGCCCAAATTTGTTTGGCCGCCCGCTGAGGGCTCGCAGTCCGCGCGTCGGGTCTCTCCGCCGGGTCACATTTGGGGACGCACCACGGCGGTTGTCGATCGGGCCTGACCGCGATCGTCTCGCAGCCTCGACGATGGGATGGCGGAGCCGTCGGGGGTAGGGGGGGCGGCGCACGTGTTTGACGGGCCGACGTGTTTCTGGTCGACGAGAGGCTCGCGCAGCGGCGCCAGTCGCTGATCTCGGCGAAAGGCGGTTGACACTGCAAACACTACACTACACTATACACTACTACACACTACACTATACTATACACTACACTATACACTACTACACACTACACTATACACTACACTATACACTACACTACTATACACAACACTACACTATACATTACACACTACACTATACACTACACACTGCACTATACACTACACTACACACTGCACTATACACTACACACACACTACACTACACACACACTACACATACAGACTTTGCCCCCAGCAAGCGTGAACATTTTTTATTTTGATCTGAAGCTCTCCCTTTATATTTGCAGACGTCAGAGACACGGGGTGAGACACGGGGGTGAGGCACGGGGGTGAGACACGGGGGGAGACACGGGGGAGACACGGGGGGAGACACGGGGGAGACACGGGGAGACACGGGGGGAGACACGAGGGGAGACACGGGGGGAGACACGGGGGTGAGACACGGAGGGGACACGGGGGGAAGACACGGGGGTGAGACACGGGGGTGAGACACGGGGGTGAGACACGGGGGTGAGACACGGGGGTGAGACACGGGGGTGAGACACGGGGGTGAGACACGGGGGTGAGACACGGAGGGGACACGGGGGGAGACACGGGGGAGACATGGGGGAGACACGGGGTGAGACACGGGGGTGAGACACGGAGGGGACACGGGGGGGAGACACGGGGGGAGACACGGGGAGACACGGGGGAGACATGGGGGAGACACGGGGTGAGACACGGGGGGTGAGACACGGAGGGGACACGGGGGGGAGACACGGGGGGAGACACGGGGGAGACACGGGGGGGAGACACGGGGGAGCAACGGGGGGAGACACGAGGGGAGACACGGGGGGAGACACGGGGGTGAGACACGGAGGGGACACGGGGGGAAGACACGGGGGGAGACACGGGGGGAGACACGGGGGGAGGACACGGGGGGAGACATGGGGGAGACACGGGGGGAGACACGGGGGAGACACGGGGAGACACGGGCGGAGACACGGGGGTGGGGACAACGGAGGGGACACGGGGGGGGGAGACACGGAGGGGACACGGGGGGGGAGACACGGGCGGAGACATGGGCGGAGACACGGGAGGAGACACGGGGGGAGACACGGGGGGAGACACGGGAGGAGACACGGGGGAGACACGGGGGGAGACACGGGAGGAGACACGGGCGGAGACACGGGCGGAGACACGGGGGGGAGACACGGGGGAGACACGGGAGGAGACACGGGCGGAGACACGGGCGGAGACACAGGCGGAGACACGGGGGAGACACGGCGGAGACACGGGAGGAGACACGGGTGGAGACACGGGCGGAGACACAGGCGGAGACACGGGGAGAGACACGGGGGGAGACACGGGGGGGAGACACGGGGGAGACACGGGAGGGAGACACCGCGGAGACATGGGCGGAGACACAGGCGGAGACACGGGGGGAGACACGGCGGAGACACGGGGGTGGGACACGGAGGGGACACGGGGGGGAGACACGGGCGGAGACACGGGGGGGAGACACAGGCGGACACACGGGGGGGAGACACGGGGGAGACACGAGGGGAGACACGGGGGAGACACGAGGGGAGACACGGGGGAGACACGGGCGGAGACACGGGGGAGACACGAGGGGAGACACGGGGGGAGACACGGGGGAGACACGGGAGAGACACGGGCGGAGACACGAGGGGAGACACGGGGGAGACACGGGGGTGAGACACGGAGGGGACACGGGGGGGAAGACACGGGGGGAGACACGGGGGGGAGACACGGGGGAGACATGGGGGGAGACACGGGGGGAGACACGGGGGAGACACGGGCGGAGACACGGGGGTGGGACACGGAGGGGACACGGGGGGGGGAGACACGGAGGGGACACGGGGGGGAGACACGGGCGGAGACACGGGCGGAGACACGGGGGGAGACAGACGGGGGGAGACACGGGGGGAGACACGGGGGGAGACACGGGGGAGACACGGGGGGAGACACGGGAGGAGACACGGGCGGAGACACGGGCGGAGACACGGGGGGAGACACGGGGGAGACACGGGAGGAGACACGGCGGAGACACGGGCGGAGACACAGGCGGAGACACGGGGGGAGACACGGCGGAGACACGGGAGGAGACACGGGTGGAGACACGGGCGGAGACACAGGCGGAGACACGGGGAGAGACACGGGGGGAGACACGGGGGAGACACGGGAGGAGACACCGGCGGAGACATGGGCGGAGACACAGGCGGAGACACGGGGGGAGACACGGCGGAGACACGGGGGTGGGACACGGAGGGGACACGGGGGGGAGACACGGGCGGAGACACGGGGGGGAGACACAGGCGGACACACGGGGGGAGACACGGGGGAGACACGAGGGGAGACACGGGGGAGACACGAGGGGAGACACGGGGGAGACACGGGCGGAGACACGGGGGAGACACGAGGGGAGACACGGGGGGAGACACGGGGGAGACACGGGAGAGACACGGCGGAGACACGAGGGGAGACACGAGGGGAGACACGACATCCGCGACGTCTGCTGGGATGCGCGTTCGGAGGGTGAGTGAGTGGGTGGGTGGGTGAGTGGGTGGGTGGGTGAGTGAGTGGGTGGGTGAGTGGGTGGGTGGGTGAGTGGGTGGGTTGGGTGAGTGGTTTAGTTGGTGGGTGGGTGAGTGGTTTAGTTGGTGGTGGGTGGGTGAGTGGGTGGTGAGTGGGTGAGTGTTTAGTTGGGGGGTTGGTGAGTGGGTGGGTGAGTGGGTGAGTGGTTTAGTTAGTGGGTGGGTGAGTAGATGGGTGGGCGAGTGGGTGGGTGAAGGGGTGAAGGGGCAGGCAGGGAGGGCTACTTCTGCTGTCCAGTGCGACGAGCGTGTTGGACAGAGCGCACTCGATGGGACAGGCGCTGTGCAGTGGTGGTGATGTGAGTGGTGGTGGTGTGAGTGGTGATGTGAGTGGTGATGTGAGTGGTGTGAGTGGTGTGAGTGGTGGTGGTGAGAGTGGTGGTGGTGGTGGTGTTAGTAGTAGTGGTGTTAGTGGTGGTGTTAGTGGTGGTGTTAGTAGTAGTGGTGTTAGTGGTGGTGTTAGTGGTGGTGTTAGTGGTGGTGGTGGTGTTAGTGGTGGTGGTGTTAGTGGTGGTGTTAGTAGCCGGGCTGCCCTGGGAGACACCCAACGTCTCCATCACTGCACATCTTTAAGACTGCGACTTCCACATCTTGTCTCGGCAGTACTCAGTGGCCTGTGGAGGGCAGGGGGAGGGCAGAGAAGAGGGGAGGTCATCACACAGCCCTGCTAGAGGCTACCTGGGGGATCTTTGTCTGTGTTTGTGTAACTGCACTTGCCCTACAGCCCTGCTAGAGGCTACCTGGGACAGCTTTGTCTGTGCGTGTGTAACTGCACTTGCCCCTGCAGCCCTGCTAGAGGCTACCTGTGACAGCCTTGTCTGTATTCTTAGCTCTTTCGGTAAAGTCACGTTGAAGGGAAACAATAAAATAATAAAATATATAAAACAATAAAAAATTCTCAGGACGTTTCGACCATAACACAAACGGTCGTCATCAGGTGTGTCGGTTCGCATTAATTTATTATTTTTAAACGGTGTATTTATCTATAAAAAAAAAGTCAGCGCCACGCGCAGCGATTTGGCAGTGTATTTAGAAGGACTAGTCCATCTATGTTCTGAAAAGAGGAGGGGGGAGACGAAAAATTAATGTATGCTGTCTGAAAGCCACTGTAAGCGTGAACAATCAATTAAGACCTGAAATGGTTTATCAAATCCTTCCAATGATTGCTAAGCCAGAATCCATCTTCTTGGTTGAAATTGTCTCTGTGCTTGTATATGTGGATAGCCTCATGAACGAATCTCTCATGGTAGCCAGATGGCTTACAAAGAACCTCTGTTTTGGAAAAGTCAATGTCATGTGAGCCTACTGAATTATAACAATGATCTGCCACGGCCGAGGTGTTGGTCCTACCGTGTTTAAGGTCTGCTTTGTGTTCACGAATGCGGTCCGAGACATGGCGTTTGGTTTCTCCAATGTAACTACTACCACAGAGGCAACTTAGTTTGTAGACACCAGGGTACTGTATGTCCGGAATCACATCTTTTACAGACGGAACCAGATCACGTATTTTATGTAATGTGTTGAAACGGACCTGGATCTTGTGTTTATTCAAGATTATGGAGATATTTTTTGTGATCCCCAGCAATGTAGGGTAAAGTGATGGTTTTGAAAGGCTCCTCAAGAGGGTCCTTCTTCATGGTTTGAGTGATAGCTTTGCGGATTGTATAGTCGGAGTAACCATTAGCCTTAAGAGCTTGGTGTACGTGCTTGAGTTCACTGCTTATGTGTTCCTGGTCGGATATGCATTGGGCTCTATGATACAGAGTCTTGATGAGAGAATTCTTCTGTGATGGATGGAGGTGGGAATCCGGTTTCAGATAAGCATCCGTATGGGTAGCTTTCCTGTAGACAGAGTGGCTCATTGAACCATCAGGTCTCTTTTTAATTAGGACATCCAAAAAAGGTAGCTTGCCATCTTTTTCGACTTCCATGGTAAATCTGATGGCTGGGTGTATGGAATTGATGTGGTCGAAGAATTGGTCTAGAGCAGGCCGGCCATGTGGCCAGATGACAAAAGTGTCATCCACGTACCTCTTCCATAAGGTTGGGCGCAGAGTGGCAGTCTGGATGGCGTCAGTCTCAAATTTCTCCATGAAAATGTTAGCTATAACTGGAGAATGGGGGGGAGCCCATTGGGGTGCCCTCAGTTTGTTTGTAGAAAGTTCCATTCCAAGTGAAGTATGTATTGGTTAAACAGTGTCTCACCAGGGGGGGTACCTCAGTGTTTAGTCCTTGATGAACCAAGTCTTCAATGATTGCGATGGTGTCAGGTACAGGAACCTTGGTGAATAAGGAAACTACATCAAAACTGACAAGCAGGTCGTCTGGGGACAGGGAAATACCCTTGATTGTCGATACCAGGTGAGTAGAATTTTGTACCGTAGAGGTGGTTTTTCCAGTGAAAGGACAGCAGGATTTCAGACAAAAAACGAGCCAGTTTGTAGGTGGGGGAGTTGATAGTAGAGACGATGGGACGAAGGGGTGTATCTACTTTATGTATTTTGGTAAGCCGTATAATCTTGGTGGCCTGGCAGCAGAAGGTTTCCAACGAAAACTGTTTAGATTGATCAATTAATGCGGTTGAATCAGAAATTATTTTGTTGGTTTGTGTGACGAGGCTGTTGGTGGGATCTCTTTTTATTTTTGTATAACTACCATCGTCGAGTAATTCTTTAATTTTGTTGTTGTATTCTATTTTATCCATGATGACAGTAGCATTGCCTTGTCAGCTGAGAGGACTACAATATCATCCCTCTTTTTTAATTTATATAATTCAAAACGCGCATCTTTGCTGAGGTTGCTAGCTGGCATCTTAGCGTTTTTGAGGGTTGCAGCGATTTCAGATCTTGCTATGTCTGCAACGATGTGTCTGTGTCTGTGTAACTGAACTTGCCCCTACAGCCCTGCTAGAGGCTATCTGGGGGATCTTTGTCTGTGTCTGTGTAACTGCACTTGCCCCTACAGCCCTGTTAGAGGCTACCTGGGGCAGCTTTGTCTGTGTGAGTGTGACAGCACTTGCCCCTGCAGCCCTGCTAGAGGCTACCTGTGACAGCTTTGTCTGTGTCTGTGTAACTGCACTTGCCCCTACAGCCCTGCTAGAGGCTATCTGGGGGATCTTTGTCTGTGTCTGTGTAACTGCACATGCCCCTACAGCCCTGCTAGAGGCTACCTGGGGGATCTGTGTCTGCGTCTGTGTAACTGCACTTGCCCCTACAGCCCTGCTAGAGGCTACCTGTGACAGCTTTGTCTGTGTCTGTGTAACTGCACTTGCCCCTACAGACCTGCTAGAGGCTACCTGTGACAGCTTTGTCTGTGTCTGTGTAACTGCACTTGCCCCTGCAGCCCTGCTAGAGGCTACCTGTAACAGCTTTGTCTGTGTTTGTGTAACTGCACTTGCCCCTGCAGCCCTGCTAGAGGCTACCTGTAACAGCTTTGTCTGTGTTTGTGTAACTGCACTTGCCCCTACAGCCCTGCTAGAGGCTACCTGGGGCAGCTTTGTCTGTGCGTGTGTAACTGCACTTGCCCCTGCAGCCCTGCTAGAGGCTACCTGGGCAGCTTTGTCTGTGCGTGGCCTCACCCCGCAGGCGCGAGCGGTGTCAGCGTCACGGCACCAGAAGGAGGGGCCCCACGTGCAGCGACGCCCACCCACGGGGCCACGCCCACCCACGGCGCCACGCCCACCCACGGCGCCACGCCCACCCACGGCGCCACGCCCACCCACGGGGCCACGCCCATCCACGGGGGAGGAGCAGAGAGACGCGGCCTGGGAGAGGGGGAGAGGGGGGGGATTGGTGGTGGTGGTTGTGGTTGTTGTGGTGGTGGTGGTTGTGGTGGTGGTTGTGGTGGTTGTGGTGGTGGTTGTGGTGGTGGTGGTTGGTGTGGTAATGGTGGGGTTGTTGTGGTGGTGGTTGTGGTGGTTGTTGTGGTGGTTGTGGTTGTGGTGGTGGTGGTTGTGGTTGTTGTGGTGGTTGTTGTGGTGGTTGTGGTGGTTGTGGTAATGTGGTGGTTGTGGTGGTAGTGGTGGTGGTTGTGGTGGTGGTTGTGGTTGTTGTAGTGGTGGTGGTGGTGGTGGTTGTGGTTGTTGTAGTAGTGGTGGTGGTTGTGGTTGTTGTAGTAGTTGTGTCTGTGATGGTTGTGGTTGTGGTGGTGGTTGTGGTGGTGGTTGTAGTAGTTGTTGTAGTGGTTGTGGTGGTTGTTGTGCTGGTGGTGGTTGTGGTGGTTGTTGTTGTGGTGGTTGTGGTTATTGTTGTGGTTGTGGTGGTGGTTGTTGTTGTGGTGGTTGGTGTGGTGGTAGTGGTGTTGGTAGTGGATTTGGTGGTGGTGGTTTTAGTGGTGTTGTGGTGGTTGTGGTAGTGGTTGTGGTGGTGGTTGTGGTGGTTGTTGGGTGGTGGTTGGTGTGGTGGTTGTGGTGGCTGTGGTGGTTGTGGTGGTTGTGGTTGTTGTTAGTGGTGGTTGTTGTTGTGGTTGTGGTGGTTGTGGTGGTTGTTGTGGTTGTGGTGGTTGTGGTGGTTGTGGTGGTGGTTGTGGTGGTGGTTGTGGTGGTGGCTGTGGTGGCTGTGGTTGTTGTAGTTGTGGTGGTTGTTGTTGTGGTGGTTGTTGTGGTTGTGGTGGTTGTGGTGGTGGTTGTGGTGGTGGTTGTTGTGGTGGTGGTGGTTGTTGTAGTTGTGGTGGTTGTTGTTGTGGTTGTTGTGGTTGTGGTGGTTGTGGTGGTGGTTGTGGTTGTTGTGGTTGTGGTGGTTGTGGTGTTTGTGGTGGTGGTTGTGGTGGTGTGGTGGTGGTTGTGGTGGTTGTGGTTGTTGTGGTGGGTGTGGTGGTTGTGGTGGCTGTGGTTGTTGTAGTTGTGGTGGTTGTTGTTGTGGTGGTTGTTGTGGTTGTGGTGGGTGTGGTGGTGGTTGTGGTGGGTGGTTGTTGTGGTGGTTGTGGTTGTTGTAGTTGTGGTGGTTGTTGTTGTGGTTGTTGTTGTGGTTGTGGTGGTGGTGGTGGTTGTTGTGGTTGTTGTGGTTGTGGTGGTTGTGGTGTTTGTGGTGGGGTTGTGGTGGCAGTTGTGGTGGTGGTTATGGTGGTGGTTGTGGTGTTTGTGGTGGTGGTTGTGGTGATGGTTGTGGTGGTTGTGGTGGTGGTAGTTGTGGTGGTGGTTGTGGTGGTGGTAGTTGTGGTGGTGGTGGTTGTGTGGTAGTTGTGGTTGTGGTAGTTGTGGTTGTGGTGGTGGTGGTTGTGTTACCGTGCAAGTCCTCTCAGCGCCTGAGAACTTCCTGAGGAGCTGAGCCACGAGCACTGCCCGGTTCTCCTGCAGGAGGCCGTGGCACTGAAACGGGACACACACACAGCTAGAGGCAGTGGAGACCCAGCTAGCTCTTGACCACACACACACACACACAGGTAGAGTCAAACGTCGCACGGGTAGCGCCTCTAGCAGGGCTGCAGGGGCAAGCCCTGCTAGACGCTACCTGGGGAATCTTTGTCTGTGTGAGTGTGTGGAGGCTGACCGTGGGAGCTGCGTCTGTGTGTGTGGAGTCTGACCGTGGGAGCCACGTCTGTGTGAGTGTGTGGAGGCTGACCGTGGGAACTGCGTCTGTGTGAGTGGCGTCTGACCGTGGGAGCTGCGTCTGTGTGAGTGAGTGGAGGCTGACCATGGGAGCTGCGTCTGTGTGAGTGTGTGGAGTCTGACAGTGGGAGCTGCGTCTGTGTGAGTGGAGTCTGACCGTGGGAGCTGCGTCTGTGTGTGGAGTCTGACCGTGGAGTCGCGTCTGTGTGTGGAGTTTGACCGTGGGAGTCGCGTCTATGTGTGGAGTCTGACCGTGGGAGCTGCGTCTGCGTGAGTGTGTGGAGGCTGACCGTGGGAGCTGCGTCTGTGTGAATGGAGTTTGACCGTGGGAGCTGCGTCTGTGTGAGTGTGTGGAGGCTGACCGTGGGAGCTGCGTCTGTGTGAGTGGAGTCTGACTGTGGGAGCCGCGTCTGTGTGAATGTGTGGAGTCTGACCGTGGGAGCCGCGTCTGTGTGAGTGTGTGCAGTCTGACCGTGGGAGCTGCGTCTGTGTGAGTGTGTGGAGTCTGACCGTGGGAGCTGCATCTGTGTGAGTGAGTGGAGTCTGACCGTGGGAGGCCGCGTCTGTGTGACTGTGTGGAAGGCTGACCGTGGGAGCTGCGTCTGTGTGAGTGTGTGGAGTCTGACCGTGGGAGCTGCGTCTGTGTTAGTGTGTGGAGGCTGACCGTGGTAGCTGCGTCTGTGCGAGTGTGAGGAGTCTGACCGTGGGAGCTGCGTCTGTGTGAGTGTGTGGAGTCTGACTGTGGGAGCTGCGTCTGTGTTAGTGTGTGGAGGCTGACCGTGGGAGCTGCGTCTGTGTGAGTGTGAGGAGTCTGACCATGGGAGCTGCGTCTGTGTGACTGTGTGGAGTCTGACCGTGGGAGCCGCGTTTGTGTGAGTGAGTGGAGTCTGACCGTGGGAGCCGTGTCTGTGTGAGTGTGTGGAGTCTGACAGTGGGAGCCGAGTCTGTGTCAGTGTGTGGAGTCTAACCGTGGGAGCTGCGTCTGTGTGAGTGTGTGGAGGCTGACCGTGGGAGCCGCGTCTGTGTGACTGTGTGGAGGCTGACCGTGGGAGCTGCGTCTGTGTGAGTGTGTGGAGTCTGACCGTGGGAGCTGCGTCTGTGTTAGTGTGTGGAGGCTGACCGTGGTAGCTGCGTCTGTGCGAGTGTGAGGAGTCTGACCGTGGGAGCTGCGTCTGTGTGAGTGTGTGGAGTCTGACCGTGGGAGCTGCGTCTGTGTTAGTGTGTGGAGGCTGACCGTGGGAGCTGCGTCTGTGTGAGTGTGAGGAGTCTGACCGTGGGAGCTGCGTCTGTGTGAGTGTGTGGAGTCTGACCGTGGGAGCCGCGTTTGTGTGAGTGAGTGGAGTCTGACCGTGGGAGCCGTGTCTGTGTGAGTGTGTGGAGTCTGACAGTGGGAGCCGAGTCTGTGTCAGTGTGTGGAGTCTAACCGTGGAGCTGCGTCTGTGTGAGTGTGTGGAGGCTGACCGTGGGAGCTGTGTCTGTGTGAGTGTGTGGAGGCTGACCGTGGGAGCTGCGTCTGTGTGAGTGTGTGGAGGCTGACCGTGGGAGCTGCGTCTGCGTGAGTGGAGTCTGACCGTGGGAGCTGCGTCTGTGTGAGTGTGTGGAGGCTGACCGTGCGAGCTGTGTCTGTGTGTGTGGAGTCTGACCGTGGGAGCTGCGTCTGAGTGAGTGGAGTCTGACCGTGGGAGCCACGTCTGTGTGAGTGTGTGGAGGCTGACCGTGGGAGCTGCGTCTGTGTGAGTGGAGTCTGACTGTGGGAGCCGCGTCTGTGTGAATGTGTGGAGTCTGACCGTGGGAGCTGCGTCTGCGTGAGTGTGTGGAGGCTGACCGTGGAGCTGCGTCTGTGTGAATGGAGTTTGACCGTGGGAGCTGCGTCTGTGTGAGTGTGTGGAGTCTGACCGTGGGAGCTGCGTCTGTGTGTGTGGAGTCTGACCGTGGGAGCCACGTCTGTGTGAGTGTGTGGAGGCTGACCGTGGGAGCTGCGTCTGTGTGAGTGGAGTCTGACTGTGGGAACCGCGTCTGTGTGAATGTGTGGAGTCTGACCGTGGGAGCCGCGTCTGTGTGAGTGAGTGGAGTCTGACCGTGGGAGCTGCGTCTGTGTGAGTGTGTGGAGTCTGACCGTGGGAGCTGCATCTGTGTGAGTGAGTGGAGTCTGACCGTGGGAGCCGCGTCTGTGTGACTGTGTGGAGGCTGACCGTGGGAGCTGCGTCTGTGTGAGTGTGTGGAGTCTGACCGTGGGAGCTGCGTCTGTGTTAGTGTGTGGAGGCTGACCGTGGTAGCTGCGTCTGTGCGAGTGTGAGGAGTCCTGACCGTGGGAGCTGCGTCTGTGTGAGTGTGTGGAGTCTGACCGTGGGAGCTGCGTCTGTGTTAGTGTGTGGAGGCTGACCGTGGGAGCTGCGTCTGTGTGAGTGTGAGGAGTCTGACCGTGGGAGCTGCGTCTGTGTGAGTGTGTGGAGTCTGACCGTGGGAGCCGCGTTTGTGTGAGTGAGTGCAGTCTGACCGTGGGAGCCGTGTCTGTGTGAGTGTGTGGAGTCTGACAGTGGGAGCCGAGTCTGTGTCAGTGTGTGGAGTCTAACCGTGGGAGCTGCGTCTGTGTGAGTGTGTGGAGGCTGACCGTGGGAGCCGCGTCTGTGTGACTGTGTGGAGGCTGACCGTGGGAGCTGCGTCTGTGTGAGTGTGTGGAGTCTGACCGTGGGAGCTGCGTCTGTGTTAGTGTGTGGAGGCTGACCGTGGTAGCTGCGTCTGTGCGAGTGTGAGGAGTCTGACCGTGGGAGCTGCGTCTGTGTGAGTGTGTGGAGTCTGACCGTGGGAGCTGCGTCTGTGTGAGTGTGTGGAGTCTGACCGTGGGAGCTGCGTCTGTGTGAGTGTGTGGAGTCTGACCGTGGGAGCTGCGTCTGTGTGAGTGTGTGGAGTCTGACCGTGGGAGCCGCGTTTGTGTGAGTGAGTGCAGTCTGACCGTGGGAGCCGTGTCTGTGTGAGTGTGTGGAGTCTGACAGTGGGAGCCGAGTCTGTGTCAGTGTGTGGAGTCTCACCGTGGGAGCTGCGTCTGTGTGAGTGTGTGGAGTCTGACCGTGGGAGCTGCGTCTGTGTGAGTGTGTGGAGGCTGACCGTGGGAGCTGCGTCTGTGTGAGTGTGTGGAGGCTGACCGTGGGAGCTGCGTCTGCGTGAGTGGAGTCTGACCGTGGGAGCTGCGTCTGTGTGAGTGTGTGGAGGCTGACCGTGCGAGCTGTGTCTGTGTGTGTGGAGTCTGACCGTGGAGCTGCGTCTGAAGTGAGTGGAGTCTGACCGTGGAGCTGCGTCTGCGTGAGTGGAGTCTGACCGTGGGAGCTGCGTCTGTGTGAGTGTGTGGAGGCTGACCGTGGGAGCTGCGTCTGTGTGAGTGTGTGGAGTCTGACCTGTGCAGCCGCGTCTGTGTGAGTGTGTGGAGTCTGACCGTGGGAGCTGCGTCTGTGTGAGTGGAGTCTGACCGTGGTAGCTGCGTCTGTGTGAGTGTGTGGAGGCTGACCGTGGGAGATGCGTCTGTGTGAGTGTGTGGAGTCTGACCGTGGGAGATGCGTCTGTGTGAGTGTGTGGAGTCTGACCGTGGGAGCCGCGTCTGTGTGAGTGGAGTCTGACCGTGGTAGCTGCGTCTGAGTGTGTGGAGTCTGACCGTGGGAGATGCGTCTGTGTGAGTGGAGTCTGACCGTGGGAGCTGCGTCTGCGTGAGTGGAGTCTGACCGTGGGAGCTGCATCTGTGTGAGTGTGTGGAGTCTGACCGTGGGAGATGCGTCTGTGTGAGTGGAGTCTGACCGTGGTAGCTCCGTCTGTGTGAGTGTGAGGAGTCCCACCGTGGGAGCTGCGTCTGCGTGAGTGTGTGGAGTCTGACCGTGGGAGCTGCGTCTGTGTGAAGAGGCTGACCATGGGAGCTTGCGTCTGTGTGAGTGAGTGGAGTCTGGACCGTGGAAGCCGCGTCTGTGTGAGTGTGTGGAGGCTGACCGTGGAGAGCTGCGTCTGTGTGAGTGTGTGGAGTCTGACCGTGGGAGCTGCGTCTGTGTGAGTGGAGTCTGACCGTGGGAGCTGCGTCTGTGTGTGGAGTCTGACCGTGGGAGTCGCGTCTGTGTGTGGAGTCTGACCGTGGGAGTCGCGTCTATGTGTGGAGTCTGACCGTGGGAGCCGCGTTTGTGTGAGTGAGTGGAGTCTGACCGTGGGAGCTGCGTCTGTGTGAATGGAGTCTGACCGTGGGAGCTGCGTCTGTGTGAGTGTGTGGAGTCTGACCGTGGGAGCTGCGTCTGTGTGTGTGGAGTCTGACCGTGGGAGCCACGTCTGTGTGAGTGTGTGGAGGCTGACCGTGGGAGCTGCGTCTGTGTGAGTGGAGTCTGACCGTGGGAGCCGCGTCTGTGTGAGTGTGTGGAGTCTGACCGTGGGAGCCGCGTCTGTGTGAGTGTGTGGAGTCTGACCGTGGGAGCTGCGTCTGTGTGAGTGTGTGGAGTCTGACCGTGGGAGCCGCGTCTGTGTGAGTGTGTGGAGTCTGACCGTGGGAGCTGCGTCTGTGTGAGTGAGTGGAGTCTGACCGTGGGAGCCGCGTCTGTGTGACTGTGTGGAGGCTGACCGTGGGAGCTGCGTCTGTGTGAGTGTGTGGAGTCTGACCGTGGGAGCTGCGTCTGTGTTAGTGTGTGGAGGCTGACCGTGGTAGCTGCGTCTGTGCGAGTGTGTGGAGGCTGACCGTGGGAGCTGCGTCTGTGTGAGTGTGAGGAGTCTGACCGTGGGAGCTGCGTCTGTGTGAGTGTGTGGAGTCTGACCGTGGGAGCCGCGTTTGTGTGAGTGAGTGGAGTCTGACCGTGGGAGCCGTGTCTGTGTGAGTGTGTGGAGGCTGACCATGAGAGCCGCGTTCTGTGTGAGTGTGTGGAGTCTGACCGTGGGAGCTGCGTCTGTGTGAGTGGAGTCTGACCGTGGGAGCTGCGTCTGTGTGAGTGTGTGAGGCTGACCGGTGGGATATGCGTCTGTGCGAGTGTGTGGAGTCTGACCGTGGGAGCTGCGTCTGAGTGTGTGGAAGCTGACCGTGGGAGCTGCGTCTGTGTGAGTGTGTGGAGTCTGACCGTGGGAGCTGCGTCTGAGTGTGTGGAAGCTGACCATGGGAGCTGCGTCTGTGTGAGTGTGTGGAGGCTGACCGTGGGAGCTGCGTCTGTGTGAGTGGAGTCTGACCGTGGGAGCCGCGTCTGTGTGAGTGTGTGGAGTCTGACCGTGGGAGCCGCGTCTGTGTGAGTGTGTGGCGTCTGACCGTGGGAGATGCGTCTGTGTGAGTGTGTGGAGTCCTGACCGTGGAGCTGCGTCTGTGTGAGTGTGTGGAGGCTGACCGTGGGAGATGCGTCTGTGTGAGTGTGTGGAGTCTGACCGTGGGAGCTGCGTCTGTGTGCGTGAGTGGAGTCTGAACCGTGGGAGCTGTGTCTGTGTGAGTGTGTGGAGGCTGACCGTGGGAGATGTGTCTGTGTGAGTGTGTGGAGGCTGACCGTGGGAGCTGCGTCTGTGTGAGTGTGTGGAGGCTGACCGTGGGAGCTGTGTCTGTGTGAGTGTGTGGAGGCTGACCATGGGAGCTGCGTCTGTGTGAGTGTGAGGAGTCTGACCGTGGGAGCTGCGTCTGTGTGAGTGAGTGGAGTCTGACCGTGGGAGCCGTGTCTGTGTGAGTGTGTGGAGGCTGACCATGGGAGCCGCGTCTGTGTGAGTGTGTGGAGTCTGACCGTGGGAGCTGCGTCTGTGTGAGTGGAGTCTGACCGTGGGAGCTGCGTCTGTGTGAGTGTGTGGAGGCTGACGGTGGGATATGCGTCTGTGCGAGTGTGTGGAGTCTGACCGTGGGAGCTGCGTCTGAGTGTGTGGAAGCTGACCGTGGGAGCTGCATCTGTGTGAGTGTGTGGAGTCTGACCGTGGGAGCTGCGTCTGTGTGTGTGGAGTCTGACCGTGGGAGCCACGTCTGTGTGTGAGTGTGTGGAGGCTGACCGTGGGAGCTGCGTCTGTGTGAGTGGAGTCTGACCGTTGGGAGCCGCGTCTGTGTGAGTGTGTGGAGTCTGACCGTGGGAGCCGCGTCTGTGTGAGGTGTGTGGCGTCTGACCGTGGGAGATGCGTCTGTGTGAGTGTGTGGAGTCTGACCGTGGGAGCTGCGTCTGTGTGAGTGTGTGGAGTCTGACCGTGGGAGCTGTGTCTGTGTAAGTGTGTGGAGGCTGACCGTGGGATATGTGTCTGTGTGAGTGTGTGGAGGCTGACCGTGATGGAAGAGCTGCGTCTGTGTGAGTGTGTGGAGGCTGACCGTGGGAGCTGTGTCTGTGTGAGTGTGTGGAGGCTGACCGTGGGAGCTGCGTCTGTGTGAGTGTGTGGAGGCTGACCGTGGGAGCTGCGTCTGCGTGAGTGGAGTCCTGACCGTGGGAGCTGCGTCTGTGTGAGTGTGTGGAGGCTGACCGTGGGAGCTGTGTCTGTGTGTGTGGAGTCTGACCGTGGGAGCTGCGTCTGTGTGAGTGTGTGGAGGCTGACCGTGGGAGCTGTGTCTGAGTGAGTGGAGTCTGACCGTGGGAGCTGCGTCTGTGTGAGGTGTGGAGGCTGACCGTGGGAGATGCGTCTGTGTGAGTGTGTGGAGTCTGACCGTGGGAGATGCGTCTGTGTGAGTGTGTGGAGTCTGACCGTGGGAGCCGCGTCTGTGTGAGTGTGTGGAGTCTGACCGTGGGAGCTGCGTCTGAGTGTGTGGAGTCTGACCGTGGAGATGCGTCTGTGTGAGTGGAGTCTGACCGTGGGAGCTGCGTCTGCGTGAGTGGAGTCTGACCGTGGGAGCTGCATCTGTGCGAGTGTTGTGGAGTCTGACCGTGGGAGATGCGCCTGTGTGAGTGGAGTCTGACCGTGGTAGCTCCGTCTGTGTGAGTGTGAGGAGTTCCCACCGTGGGAGCTGCGTCTGCGTGAGTGTGTGGAGTCTGACCGTGGGAGCTGCGTCTGTGTGAAGAGGCAGACCATGGGAGCTGCGTCTGTGTGAGTGAGGGGAGTCGGACCGTGGGAGCCGCGTCTGTGTGAGTGTGTGGAGGTTGACCGTGGGAGCTGCGTCTGTGTGAGTGGAGTCTGACCGTGGGAGCTGCGTCTGTGTGTGGAGTCTGACCGTGGGAGTCGCATCTGTGTGTGGAGTCTGACCGTGGGAGTCGCGTCTATGTGTGGAGTCTGACCGTGGGAGCCGCGTCTGTGTGAGTGTGTGGAGTCTGACCGTGGGAGCTGCGTCTGTGCGAATGGAGTCTGACCGTGGGAGCTGCGTCTGTGTGAGTGTGTGGAGTCTGACCGTGGGAGCTGCGTCTCGTGTGTGTGGAGTCTGACCGTGGGAGCCACGTCTGTGTGAGTGTGTGGAGGCTGACCGTGGAGCTGCGTCTGTGTGAGTGGAGTCTGACCGTGGGAGCCGGTCTGTGTGGTGTGTGGAGTCTGACCGTGGAGCCGCGTCTGTGTGAGTGTGTGGAGTCTGACCGTGGGAGCTGCGTCTGTGTGAGTGTGTGGAGTCTGACCGTGGGAGCTGCATCTGTGTGAGTGAGTGGAGTCTGACCGTGGGAGCCGCGTCTGTGTGACTGTGTGGAGGCTGACCGTGGGAGCTGCGTCTGTGTGAGTGTTGTGGAGTCTGACCGTGGGAGCTGCGTCTGTGTTAGTGTGTGGAGGGCTGACCGTGGTAGCTGCGTCTGTGCGAGTGTGTGGAGGCTGACCGTGGGAGCTGCGTCTGTGTGAGTGTGAGGAGTCTGACCGTGGGATCTGCATCTGTGGTGAGTGTGTGGAGTCTGACCGTGGGAGCTGCGTTTGTGTGAGTGAGTGGAGTCTGACCGTGGGAGCCGTGTCTGTGTGAGTGTGTGGAGTCTGACAGTGGGAGCCGAGTCTGTGTCAGTGTGTGGAGTCTAACCGTGGGAGCTGCGTCTGTGTGAGTGTTGTGGAGTCTGACCGTGGAGCTGTGTCTGTGTGAGTGTGTGGAGGCTGACCGTGGGAGCTGCGTCTGTGTGAGTGTGTGGAGGCTGACCGTGGGAGCTGTGTCTGTGTGAGTGTGTGGAGTCTGACAGTGGGAGCTGCGTCTGTGTGAGTGGAGTCTGACCGTGGTAGCTGCGTCTGTGTGAGTGTGTGGAGTCTGACCTGTGGAGCCGCGTCTGCGTGAGTGTGTGGAGTCTGACCGTGGGAGCTGCGTCTGCGTGAGTGGAGTCTGACCGTGGTAGCTGCGTCTGTGTGAGTGTGGAGTCTGACCGTGGGATGCGTCTGTGTGAGTGTGTGGAGTCTGACCGTGGGAGCCGCGTCTTTGTGAGTGTGTGGAGTCTGACCGTGGGAGCTGCGTCTGAGTGTGGAGTCTGACCATGGGAGATGCGTCTGTGTGAGTGGAGTCTGACCGTGGGAGCTGCGTCTGCGTGAGTGGAGTCTGACCGTGGGAGCCACGTCTGTGTGAGTGTGTGGAGGCTGACCGTGGGAGCTGCGTCTGTGTGAGTGGAGTCTGACCGTGGGAGCCGCGTCTGTGTGAGTGTGTGGAGTCTGACCGTGGGAGCGGCGTCTGTGTGAGTGTGTGGCGTCTGACCGTGGGAGATGCGTCTGTGTGAGTGTGTGGAGTCTGACCGTGGGAGCTGCGTCTGTGTGAGTGTGTGGAGGCTGACCGTGGGAGATGCGTCTGTGTGAGTGTGTGGAGTCTGACCGTGGGAGCTGTGTCTGTGTGCGTGAGTGGAGTCTGACCGTGGGAGCTGTGTCTGTGTGAGTGTGTGGAGGCTGACCGTGGGAGATGTGTCTGTGTGAGTGTGTGGAGGCTGACCGTGGGAGATGCATCTGTGTGAGTCACCTGGCCCCTGTAGGCGAGGGGGAGGAGGTCGCACGCCGCCCGCAGCGCCGACTCCGCACGCTCCGTCGTGACGTTGCTGCCCAGCGGCACCTCCACGCCGCTCAGCAGCAGCTTGCAGAGAGCGCAGTCCCTACACATGCAGACACGGAGACAGAGACACAGAGACACAGACACATAGACACAGACACACAGAGACATATACACAGAGAGATAGACACAAAGAGATAGACACAGAGACATAGACACAGAGACAGACACAGAGACACGGAGACATAGACACAGAGAGATAGACACAGAGACACGGAGACACAGAGACACAGAGACACAGAGACACATAGACACAGAGACACGGAGACACAGAGACACAGAGACACAGACACATAGACACAGACACAGAGACAGAGACAGAGAGACACAGTGACACAGAGACACAGACACAGAGACACAGACACACAGACAGAGAGACAGAGACACAGAGGTTGCGGTGAGTTTGTTCTGGTGGTGGTTGTGGTGGTAGTGGTGGTGGTTGATGGTGGTGGTTGATGGTGGTGGTTGTGGTGCTTGCTAAAGCCACAACCGAAGACGAACATCTGTGGAGGGATGCCGGCAAAGGCCGACTGCCCTCCTGTCCCAGGTGCTCTGGTGTGGACTAATCAGTCTCTAGAACAATGCCACAGACACTAATGAGAGCGTGTTTTTTCTCTGCATTCTGACCACAAGCAATGCGGTTCACGCAGTGACGTGATTCCTTGTACAAAGGTTCCAGTTTGGTGTTTTAACATCTCAACGCGGCCGTTTCGTCGCCGGGGAAAAAAAGGGTAAAGAATTTACTCTCAGATTTCGGTCCCCGGCCACGCGACGGGGGGGGGGGGGGGGTGGGGAGGGGGGGAGGGGAAATCAACGTCCGGCGGCGTCGCCGCCATCGTCACCGTGGACGGCGCCCGCGTCGGCCGCCGTGGCCGCAGCGTCGCCGAAGCAGAGGCCCAGCAGCGTGCAGACGACGGCCGGGCTGAGCCCCTTGACGAGGAGGCCACGACTCGCGTGCCGTAGCGCTCCACAAAGTCGCGGCACTCCCCCGCCGTGGTGGCCGGCAGCAGGGAGCACACCGCCTCCACCGCCTCCACCGCCGCACGCTGGCGGGGGGTGGGGGGGGGGGGGTGGGAGGGAGGAGGAGGGGGAGGAGGGAGGAGGGGGGGGAATGGGTAGGAGAGGAATGGGGGGGGGGGGGGTTAGACCAATGAGAAATGACAAAGCGTGAGCAGTACAGGGAGAATGCCAACAAGCAGGGTGGCTGTGGTGGTGCCAACACCAACGAGTTGTCGCGGCACGGGCCTTGACACTCACTGGCCCCGTAGCAGCGGATGAGAGGGGGGATAGGGGGGGAGAGAGGGGGGGGGGGGGAGGGGAGGGAGGGAGGGCCCCCCCCAGCATCCCCCCAGTGCCTACCTCCGTGCGGTTGTCAGCCAGGTAGCCGTCCAACTTGCTCATGATGAACTCGCAGAGGACGCACGTGGGGCCAAACTTCACGCCCTGCGGTCCACAGCATCAGCAACGTCGCAAACAGCAGCATCAACATCGTCATCATCGTCATCGTTATGGGCAGTGTTGAGTCTATGGTGCAGTGTTGAGTCTATGTGCAGTGTTGAGTCTATGGTGCAGTGTTGAGTCTATGGTGCAGTGTTGAGTCTATGTGCAGTGTTAAGTCTATGGTGCAGTGCTGAGTCTATGGTGCAGTGTGAGTCTACGGTGCAGTGTTGATCTACGGTGCAGTGTTGAGTCTATCTGGGTAATGCTGAGTCTATGGGCAGCGTTGAGTCTATGGTGCTGTGTTGAGTCGATGGTGCAGTGTTGAGTCGATCTGAGTAATGCTGAGTCTATGTGGCAGTGTGTGAGTCTATGTGGCAGTGTTGAGTCTATGGTGCAGTGTTGAGTCTATGGTGCAGTGTTGAGTCTATGGCAGTGTTGAGTCTATGGGCAGTGTTGAGTCTATGGTGCAGTGTTGAGTCTATGGGCAGTGTTGTGTCTATGGTGCAGTGTTGAGTCTATGGTGGAGTGTTCAGTTCTATGGTGCAGTGTTGAGTCTATGGGCAGTGTTGAGTCATGGGCAGTATTGAGTCTATTGGCAGTGTGAGTCTATGGAGCAGTGTTGAGTATATGGTGCCAGTGTTGAGTCTATGGTGCAGTGTTGAGTCTATGGGCAGTGATGAGTCTATGGTGTAGTGTTGAGTCTATGGTGCAGTGTTGAGTCTATGGTGCAGTGTTGAGTCTATGGTACAGTGTTGAGTCTATGGGCAGTGATGAGCTATGCGTGGAAATGTTGAGTCTATAGTGCAGTGTTGAGTCTATGGTGCAGTGTTGAGTCTATGGGCAGTGATAGTCTATGCTTGGAAATGTTGAGTCTATGGTGCAGTGTTGAGTCTATGGTGCAGTGTTGAGTCTATGGTGCGTGTTGAGTCTATGCTTGGAATGTTGAGTCTATGGTGCAGTGTTGAGTATATGGTGCAGTGTTGAGTCTATGGTGCAGTGTTGAGTCTATGGTGCAGCGTTGAGTCTATGGGCAGTGCTGAGTCTATGCGTGGAAATGTTGAGTCTATGGTGCAGTGTTGAGTCTATGGTGCAGTGTTGAGTCTATGGCAGTGTTGAGTCTATGGTACAGTGTTGAGTCTATGGGCAGTGATGATCTATGCGTGGAAATGTTGAGTCTATAGTGCAGTGTTGAGTCTATGGTGCAGTGTTGAGTCTATGGGCAGTGATGAGTCTATGCTTGGAAAATGTTGAGTCTATGGTGCAGTGTTGAGTCTATGGTGCAGTGTTGAGTCTATGGTGCAGTGTGAGTCTATGCTGGAAATGTTGAGTCTATGGTGCAGTGTTGAGTATATGGTGCAGTGTTGAGTCTATGGTGCAGTGTTGAGTCTATGGTGCAGCGTTGAGTCTATGGGCAGTGCTGAGTCTATGCGTGGAAATGTTGAGTCTATGGTGCAGTGTTGAGTCTATGGTGCAGTGTTGAGTCTATGGGCAGTGATGAGTCTATGCGTGGAAATGTTGAGTCTATGCACAGTGTTGAGTCTTAGGGTTGTGTTGAGTCTATGGTGCAATGTTGAGTCTATCTGGGTAATGCTGAGTCTAATGGTGCAGTGTTGAGTCTATGGTGCAGTGTTGAGTCTATGGGCAGTGCTGAGTCTATGGGCAGTGTTGAGTCTATGGTGCAGTTTTGAGTCTATGGTGCAGTGTTGAGTCTATGGTGCAGTGTTGAGTTTATGGTGTAGTGTTGAGTCTATGGTGTAGTGTTGAGTCTATGGGCAGTGTTGAGTCTATGGGTAGTGTTGAGTCTATGGGTAGTGTTGAGTCTATGGTGCAGTGTTGAGTCTATGGGCAGTGTTGAGTCTATGGGTAGTGTTGAGTCTATGGTGCAATGTTGAGTCTATCTGTGTAATGCTGAGTCTATGGTGCTGTGTTGAGTCTATGGTGCAGTATTGAGTCGATGGTACAGTGTTGAGTCTATCTGAGTAATGCTGAGTCTATGGTGCAGTGTTGAGTCTATGGTGTAGTGTTGAGTCTATGGGCAGTGTTGAGTCTATGGGTAGTGTTGAGTCTATGGGTAGTGTTGAGTCTATGGTGCAGTGTTGAGTCTATGGGCAGTGTTGAATCTATGGGTAGTGTTGAGTCTACGGGTAGTGTTGAGTCTATGGGTAGTGTTGAGTCTATGGGCAGTGTTGAGTCTATGGTGTAGTGTTGAGTCTATGGGTAGTGCTGAGTCTATCTGGGTAGTGTTGGGTCTATTCTGCAATGTTGAGTCTATCTGGGGAGTGTTGAGTCTATGGTGCAGTGTTGAGTCTATGGTCAGTGTTGAGTCTATGGTGTAGTGTTGAGTATATGGGCAGTGTTGAGTCTATGGGTAGTGTTGAGTCTATGGTGCAGTGTTGAGTCTATGGGAAGTGTTGAGTCTATGGGTAGTGTTGCGTTTATGGGTAGTGTTGAGTCTATGGTGCAGTGTTGAGTCTATGGGTAGTGTTGAGTCTATGGGCAGTGTTGAGTCTATGGTGCAGTGAGTGTTGAGTCTATGGTGTAGTGTTGAGTCTATGGTGTAGTGTTGAGTCTATGGTGCAGTGTTGAGTCTATGGTGTAGTGTTGAGTCTATGGTGTAGTGTTGAGTCTATGGGCAGTGTTGAGTCTATGGGTAGTGTTGAGTCTATGGGTAGTGTTGAGTCTATGGGTAGTGTTGAGTCTATGGTGCAATGTTGAGTCTATCTGGGTAGTGTTGAGTCTATGGTGCAGTGTTGAGTCTATCTGAGTAATGCTGAGTCTATGGTGCAGTGTTGAGTCTATGGTGCAGTGTTGAGTCTATCTGGGTAATGCTGAGTCTATGGTGCAGTGTTGAGTCTATGGTGCAGTATTGAGTCGATGGTGCAGTGTTGAGTCTATCTGAGTAATGCTGAGTCTATGGTGCAGTGTTGAGTCTATGGTGCAGTGTTGAGTCTATGGAGCAGTGTTGAGTCTATGGGCAGTGATGAGTCTATGCTTGGAAATGTTGAGTCTATGGTGCAGTGTTGAGTCTATGGTGCAGTGTTGAGTCTATGGTGCAGTGTTGAGTCTATGCTTGGAAATGTTGAGTCTATGGTGCAGTGTTGAGTATATGGTGCAGTGTTGAGTCTATGGTGCAGTGTTGAGTCTATGGTGCAGCGTTGAGTCTATGGGCAGTGCTGAGTCTATGCGTGGTAATGTTGAGTCTATGGTGCAGTGTTGAGTCTATGGTGCAGTGTTGAGTCTATGGGCAGTGATGAGTCTATGCGTGGAAATGTTGAGTCTATGCACAGTGTTGAGTCTTAGGGTTGTGTTGAGTCTATGGTGCAATGTTGAGTCTATCTGGGTAATGCTGAGTCTATGGTGCAGTGTTGAGTCTATGGTGCAGTATTGAGTCGATGGTACAGTGTTGAGTCTATCTGAGTAATGCTGAGTCTATGGTGCAGTGTTGAGTCTATGGTGTAGTGTTGAGTCTATGGGCAGTGTTGAGTCTATGGGTAGTGTTGAGTCTATGGGTAGTGTGAGTCTATGGTGCAGTGTTGAGTCTATGGGCAGTGTTGAGTCTATGGGTAGTGTTGAGTCTACGGGTAGTGTTGAGTCTATGGGTAGTGTTGAGTCTATGGGCAGTGTTGAGTCTATGGTGTAGTGTTGAGTCTATGGGTAGTGCTGAGTCTATCTGGGTAGTGTTGGGTCTATTCTGCAATGTTGAGTCTATCTGGGGAGTGTTGAGTCTATGGTGCAGTGTTGAGTCTATGGGCAGTGTTGAGTCTATGGTGTAGTGTTGAGTATATGGGCAGTGTTGAGTCTATGGGTAGTGTTGAGTCTATGGTGCAGTGTTGAGTCTATGGGAAGTGTTGAGTCTATGGGTAGTGTTGCCTTTATGGGTAGTGTTGAGTATATGGTGCAGTGTTGAGTCTATGGGTAGTGTTGAGTCTATGGTGCAGTGTTGAGTCTATGGTGCAGTGTTGAGTCTATGGTGTAGTGTTGAGTCTATGGTGTAGTGTTGAGTCTATGGTGTAGTGTTGAGTCTATGGTGCAGTGTTGAGTCTATGGTGTAGTGTTGAGTCTATGGTGTAGTGTTGAGTCTATGGGCAGTGTTGAGTCTATGGGTAGTGTTGAGTCTATGGGTAGTGTTGAGTCTATGGGTAGTGTTGAGTCTATGGTGCAATGTTGAGTCTATCTGGGTAATGCTGAGTCTATGGTGCAGTGTTGAGTCTATGGTGCAGTATTGAGTCGATGGTGCAGTGTTGAGTCTATCTGAGTAATGCTGAGTCTATGGTGCAGTGTTGAGTCTATGGTGCAGTGTTGAGTCTATGGTGCAGTATTGAGTCGATGGTACAGTGTTGAGTCTATCTGAGTAATGTTGAGTCTATGGTGCAGTGTTGAGTCTATGGTGTAGTGTTGAGTCTATGGGCAGTGTTGAGTCTATGGGTAGTGTTGAGTCTATGGGTAGTGTTGAGTCTATGGTGCAGTGTTGAGTCTATGGGCAGTGTTGAGTCTATGGGTAGTGTTGAGTCTACGGGTAGTGTTCAGTCTATGGGTAGTGTTGAGTCTATGGGCAGTGTTGAGTCTATGGTGTAGTGTTGAGTCTATGGGTAGTGCTGAGTCTATCTGGGTAGTGTTGGGTCTATTCTGCAATGTTGAGTCTATCTGGGGAGTGTTGAGTCTATGGTGCAGTGTTGAGTCTATGGGCAGTGTTGAGTCTATGGTGTAGTGTTGAGTATATGGGCAGTGTTGAGTCTATGGGTAGTGTTGAGTCTATGGGTAGTGTTGAGTCTATGGTGCAGTGTTGAGTCTATGGGTAGTGTTGAGTCTATGGGCAGTGTTGAGTCTATGGTGCAGTGTTGAGTCTATGGTGTAGTGTTGAGTCTATGGTGTAGTGTTGAGTCTATGGTGTAGTGTTGAGTCTATGGTGCAGTGTTGAGTCTATGGTGTAGTGTTGAGTCTATGGTGTAGTGTTGAGTCTATGGGCAGTGTTGAGTCTATGGGTAGTGTTGAGTCTATGGGTAGTGTTGAGTCTATGGGTAGTGTTGAGTCTATGGTGCAATGTTGAGTCTATCTGGGTAGTGTTGAGTCTATGGTGCAGTGTTGAGTCTATGGGCAGTATGGGTTGTGTTGAGTCTATGGTGCAGTGTTGAGTCTATGGTGCAGTGTTGAGTCTATCTGGGTAATGCTGAGTCTATGGTGCAGTGTTGAGTCTATGGTGCAGTATTGAGTCGATGGTGCAGTGTTGAGTCTATCTGAGTAATGCTGAGTCTATGGTGCAGTGTTGAGTCTATGGTGCAGTGTTGAGTCTATGGTGCAGTGTTGAGTCTATGGTACAGTGTTGAGTCTATGGGCAGTGATGAGTCTATGCGTGGAAATGTTGAGTCTATAGTGCAGTGTTGAGTCTATGGTGCAGTGTTGAGTCTATGGGCAGTGATGAGTCTATGCTTGGAAATGTTGAGTCTATGGTGCAGTGTTGAGTCTATGGTGCAGTGTTGAGTCTATGGTGCAGTGTTGAGTCTATGGTGCAGTGTTGAGTCTATGCTTGGAAATGTTGAGTCTATGGTGCAGTGTTGAGTATATGGTGCAGTGTTGAGTCTATGGTGCAGTGTTGAGTCTATGGTGCAGCGTTGAGTCTATGGGCAGTGCTGAGTCTATGCGTGGAAATGTTGAGTCTATGGTGCAGGTTGAGTCTATGGTGCAGTGTTGAGTCTATGGGCAGTGATGAGTCTATGCGTGGAAATGTTGAGTCTATGCACAGTGTTGAGTCTTAGGGTTGTGTTGAGTCTATGTAGCAATGTTGAGTCTATCTGGGTAATGCTGAGTCTATGGTGCAGTGTTGAGTCTATGGTGCAGTATTGAGTCGATGGTACAGTGTTGGTCTATCTGAGTAATGCTGAGTCTATGGTGCAGTGTTGAGTCTATGGGTATGTTGAGTCTATGGGCAGTGTTGAGTCTATGGGCAGTGTTGAGTCTATGGTGTAGTGTTGAGTCTATGGTGCAGTGTGAGTCTATGGGCAGTGTTGAGTCTATGGTGTAGTGTTGAGTATGGGCAGTGTTGAGTCTATGGGCAGTGCTGAGTCTATGGTGCAGTGTTGAGTCTATGGGCAGTGTTGAGTCTATGGATAGTGTTGAGTCTATGGGCAGTGTTGAGTCTATGGGCAGTGTTGAGTCTATGGTGTAGTGTTAAGTCTATGGGCAGTGTTGAGTCTATGGTGCAGTGTTGAGTCTATGGTGCAGTGTTGAGTCTATGGTGCAGCGTTGAGTCTATGGGCAGTGTTGAGTATGGTGCATGTTGAGTCTATGGTGCAGTGTTGAGTCTATGGTGCAGTGTTGAGTCTATGGGCAGTGCTGAGTCTATGCGTGGAAATGTTGAGTCTATGCAGTGTTGAGTCTATGGTGTGTTGAGTCTATGGGCAGTTGAGTCTATGCGGGAATGTTGAGTCTATGCAGTGTTGAGTCTATGGTTGTGTTGAGTCTATGGTACATGTTGAGTCTATCTGGTAATGCTGAGTCTATGGTGCAGTGTTGAGTCTATGGTGCAGTGTTGAGTCGATGTTGAGTCTAGTGTTGAGTCTATGGTAGTTGAGTCTATGGTGCAGTTGAGTCTATGGGCAGTGTTGAGTCTATGGGTAGTGTTGAGTCTAGTGTAGTGTTGAGTCTATGGGCAGTGTTGAGTCTATGGGTAGTGTTGAGTCGGTGTAGTGTTGAGTCTATGGTGCAGTGTTGAGTCTATGGGCAGTGTTGAGTCTATGGGTAGTGTTGAGTCTACGGGTAGTGTTGAGTCTATGGGTAGTGTTGAGTCTATGGGCAGTGTTGAGTCTATGGTGTAGTGTTGAGTCTATGGGTAGTGCTGAGTCTATCTGGGTAGTGTTGGGTCTATTCTGCAATGTTGAGTCTATCTGGGGAGTGTTGAGTCTATGGTGCAGTGTTGAGTCTATGGGCAGTGTTGAGTCTATGGTGTAGTGTTGAGTATATGGGCAGTGTTGAGTCTATGGGTAGTGTTGAGTCTATGGTGCAGTGTTGAGTCTATGGGAAGTGTTGAGTCTATGGGTAGTGTTGCCTTTATGGGTAGTGTTGAGTCTATGGTGCAGTGTTGAGTCTATGGTGCAGTGTTGAGTCTATGGTGTAGTGTTGAGTCTATGGTGTAGTGTTGAGTCTATGGTGTAGTGTTGAGTCTATGGTGCAGTGTTGAGTCTATGGTGTAGTGTTGAGTCTATGGTGTAGTGTTGAGTCTATGGGCAGTGTTGAGTCTATGGGTAGTGTTGAGTCTATGGGTAGTGTTGAGTCTATGGGTAGTGTTGAGTCTATGGTGCAATGTTGAGTCTATCTGGGTAATGCTGAGTCTATGGTGCAGTGTTGAGTCTATGGTGCAGTATT
>NW_022639255.1:0-81764 GCF_010993605.1 Petromyzon marinus
ATGGTGGTGGTGATGGGGATGGGGTGATGGTGATGGGGGTGGTGATGGGGTGATGGGGGTGGTGATGGGGTGATGGTGATGGGGGTGGTGATGGGGATGGGGTGATGGTGATGGGGTGATGGGGTGATGGTGATGGGGGTGGTGATGGGGTGATGGTGATGGGGATGATGGGGTGATGGGGATGGTGATGGGGGTGATGGTGATGGGGGTGGTGATGGGGTGATGGGGTGATGGTGATGGGGTGATGGTGATGGGGTGATGGGGGTGGGTGATGGTGATGGGGTGATGGGGTGATGGTGATGGGGTGATGATGGGGTGATGGTGATGGGGTGATGGTGATGGGGTGATGGGGGTGGTGATTGGGGTGATGGTGATGGGGTGATGGTGATGGGGGTGGTGATGGGGTGATGGGGGTGGTGATGGGGATGTGGTGATGGGGTGATGGTGATGGGGGTGGTGATGGGGTGATGGGGTGATGGTGATGGGGTGATGGGGTGATGGTGATGGGGTGATGGTGATGGGGTGATGGGGGTGGTGATGGTGATGGGGTGATGGGGTGATGGTGATGGGGTGATGATGGGGTGATGGTGATGGGGTGATGGTGATGGGGTGATGGGGGTGGTGATGGGGTGATGGTGATGGGGTGATGGTGATGGGGGTGGTGATGGTGATGGGGTGATGGTGATGGGGTGATGGTGATGGGGTGATGGTGATGGGGTGATGGGGGTGGTGATAGGGTGATGGGGTGATGGTGATGGGGTGATGGTGATGGGGTGATGGGGGTGGTGATAGGGTGATGGTGATGGGGTGATGGTGATGGGGGTGGTGATGGTGATGGGGTGATGGTGATGGGGTGATGGTGATGGGGTGATGGGGGTGGTGATAGGGTGATGGTGATGGGGTGATGGTGATGGGGATGATGGTGATGGGGTGATGGTGATGGGGTGATGGTGATGGGGTGATGGGGGTGGTGATGGTGATGGGGTGATGGGGTGATGGGGTGATGGGGATGGGGTGATGGGGTGATGGTGATGGGGTGATGATGGGGTGATGGTGATGGGGTGATGGTGATGGGGTGATGGGGGTGGTGATGGGGTGATGGTGATGGGGTGATGGGGGTGGTGATGGTGATGGGGTGATGGTGATGGGGTGATGGTGATGGGGTGATGGTGATGGGGTGATGGGGGTGGTGATAGGGTGATGGTGATGGGGTGATGGTGATGGGGATGATGGTGATGGGGTGGTGATGGGGTGATGGTGATGGGGTGATGGGGATGGGGGGATGGGGTGATGGTGATGGGTGATGGGGTGATGGTGATGGGTGATGGGGTGATGGTGGTGGGGATGGTGATGGTGGAGGTGATGGGGTGGTGATGGGGTGATGGTGATTTTGACCATGTAGATGATGTAGATGATGATGTTGTCGATGATGTTGATGGTGATGTTGATGGTGATGTTGATGATGTAGATGATGTTGTTGGTGATGATGTAGATGTTGATGGAGGTGATGTTGGTGATGATGTTGATGATGATGTTGGTGATGATGTAGATGATGTTAATGTTGTTGGCGATGATGTTAATGTTGATGTTGATGATGTTGGTGATGATGTTGATGGTGATGATGGTGATGATGATGTAGATGTTGATGGTGGTGATGTTTGTGATGTTGATGATGTTGGTGATGATGATGGTGGTGATGATGTAGATGATGTTGGTGATGATGGTGATGATGTTGATGATGTTGGTGAAGATGTAGATGATTATGTTAATGTTGATGGTGATGTTGGTGATGATGTTGGTGATGATGTTGATGATGATGGTGGTGATGTTGGTGATGTTGATGATGTAGATGATGATGATGTTGGTGGTGATGATGTAGATGATGATGTAGATGGTGATGATGTTGGTGATGATGTAGATGATGATGTTAATGTTGATGGTGATGTTGGTGATGATGTTGGTGATGATGTTGGTGATGATGTTGATGATGATGTAAATGTTGATGGTGATGTTGGTGGTGATGTTGGTGATGATGTTGGTGATGATGTTGGTGATGATGTTGATGATGTAGATGTTGATGTAGATTATGATGTTGATGTTGTTGGTGATGATGTTGGTGATGATGGTAATGTTGATGGTGATGTTGGTGATGATGTAGATGATGTAGATGATTATGTTGATGTAGATGATGATGTTGATGTAGATGATGATGTTGATGGTGATGATGTTGATGATGATGATGTTGGTGAAGATGTAGATGATGTTAATGTTGATGGTGATGTTGGTGATGATGATGTTGGTGATGATGATGTTGTTGGTGATGATGTTGTTGGTGATGATGTTGATGGTGATGATGTTGATGATTTAAATGATGTTGATGGTGATGTAGATGATGTAGATGATGTTGATGATGTAGATGATGTTGATGATGTTTATGATGTAGATGATGTAGATGATGTTGATGATGTAGATGATGTTGATGATGTAGATGATGTTGATGATGTAGATGATGAAGTATCTGTCCGGGACTCCATGCAAGCAGCAGAGTGAGGAGGTGGTGACATCGTTTCTGACGAAGATGATGTCCCATCAGCTCGCAAAGTAACATCACCAACATCATCAACATCACCAACATCATCAACATCACCTGCATCATCAACATCACCATCACCTACATCATCAACATCAACATCACCTACATCAACATCATCACCATCACCTACATCACCATCACCAACATCACCAACATCACCTACATCAACATCATCAACATCACCATCATCACCATCACCTACATCATCACCATCATCACCATCACCTACATCAACATCATCAACATCACCAACATCACCATCACCTACATCATCAACATCACCATCACCTACATCACCATCACCAACATCACCATCACCAACATCACCATCATCAACATCACCATCATATACAACATCACCAACATCATCAACATCATCATCCCCTACATCACGTACATCATCATCATCACCATCATCATCTACAGCAACATCACCATCATCATCTACAGCAACATCACCATCATCACCAACATCAACATCACCAACATCACCATCATCACCATCATCAACATCACCATCATCACCATCATCATCTACAGCAACATCACCATCATCACCATCATCATCTACAGCAACATCACCATCATCACCAACATCACCATCACCTACATCAACACCGTCACCATCATCAACATCGTCACCATCATCATCTGAGTGAGTGGTGAGCTGATTGGTGAGTGAGCTGAGTGGTGAGTGAGCTGTTGGTGAGCTGAGTGGTGAGCTGATTGGTGAGTGAGCTGAGTGGTGAGTGAGCTGAGTGGTGAGTGAGCTGAGTGGTGAGCTGAGTGGTGAGTGAGCTGAGTGGTGAGCTGGGTGGTGAGTGAGCTGTTGGTGAGCTGAGTGGTGAGCTGATTGGTGAGTTAGTTGAGTAGTGAATGAGCTGAGTGGTGAGTGGTGAGCTGAATGGTGAGTGGTGAGCTGAGTGGTGAGCTGAGCAGTGAGTGAGCTGAGTGGTGAGTGAGCTGAGTGGTGAGTGGTGAGCTGAGTGGTGAGCTGAGTGGTGATTGAGCTGAGTGGTGAGTTGAGTGGTGAGTGAGCTGAGTGGTGAGTGAGCTGATTGGTGAGCTGGGTGTTGAGTGAGTTGAGTGGTGAGTGAGCTGATTGGTGAGCTGAGTGGTGAGTGAGCTGATTGGTGAGCTGGGTGTTGAGTGAGCTGAGTGGTGAGTGAGCTGAGTGGTGAGCTGAGTGGTGAGCTGTGTGGTGAGTGAGTTGAGTGGTGAGTGAGCTGTTGGTGAGCTGAGTGGTGAGCTGAGTGAGTGGTGAGTGAGCTGAGTGGTGAGCTGAGTGGTGAGCTGAGTGGTGAGTGAGCTGAGTGGTGAGTGAGGTGAGTGGTGAGCTGAGTGCTGAGCTGAGTGCTGAGCTGAGTGGTGAGTGAGCTGAGTGGTGAGCTGAGTGGTGAGTGAGCTGAGTGGTGAGTGAGCTGGGTGGTGAGCTGGGTGGTGAGCTGGGTGGTGAGCTGGGTGGTGAGCTGGGTGGTGAGCTGGGTGGTGAGCTGGGTGGTGAGCTGGGTGGTGAGCTGGGTGGTGAGCTGAGTGGTGAGTGAGCTTAGTGGTGAGTGAGCTGAGTGGTGAGTGAGCTGAGTGGTGAGCTGAGTGGTGAGTGAGCTGAGTGGTGAGCTGAGTGGTGAGCTGAGTGGTGAGTGAGCTGAGTGGTGAGTTGAGTGGTGAGTGAGCTGAGTGGTGAGCTGAGTGGTGAGTGAGCTGAGTGGTGAGTGAGCTGAGTGGTGAGTTGAGTGGTGAGTGAGCTGAGTGGTGAGTTGAATGGTGAGTGAGCTGATTAGTGAGCTGAGTGGTGAGTGAGCTGAGTGGTGAGTGAGCTGAGTGGTGAGTGATCTGAGTGGTGAGCTGAGTGGTGAGTTGAGTGGTGAGTTGAGTGGTGAGTGAGCTGAGTGGTGAGCTGAGTGGTGAGTGAGCTGAGTGTATGAGTGAGCTGAGTGGTGAGCTGAGTGGTGAGTGAGCTGAGTGGTGAGCTGAGTGGTGAGCTGAGTGGTGAGCTGAGTGGTGAGTGAGCTGTCTAGTGAGCTGAGTGGTGAGCTGAGTGGTGAGTGAGTTGAGTGGTGAGTGAGCTGTCTGGTGAGCTGAGTGGTGAGCTGAGTGGTGAGTGAGCTGAGTGGTGAGTAAGCTGAGTGGTGAGTGAGCTGAGTGGTGAGTGAGTTGAGTGGTGAGTGAGCTGAGTGGTGAGCTGAGTGGTGAGCTTAGTGGTGAGTGAGCTGAGTGGTGAGTGAGCTGAGTGGTGAGTGAGCTGAGTGGTGAGCTTAGTGGTGAGTGAGCTGAGTGGTGAGTGAGCTGAGTGGTGAGTGAGCTGAGTGGTGAGCTGAGTGGTGAGCTTAGTGGTGAGTGAGCTGAGTGGTGAGTGAGCTGAGTGGTGAGCTGAGTGCTGAGTGAGTTGAGTGGTGAGCTGAGCGGTGAGCTGAGTGGTGAGCTGAGTGGTGAGTGAGCTGTTTGGTGAGCTGAGTGGTGAGCTGAGTGGTGAGTGAGCTGAGTTCTGAGCTGATTGGTGAGCTGAGTGGTGAGTGGGCTGAGTGGTGAGCTGAGTGGTGAGCTGAGTGGTGAGCTGAGTGGTGAGCTGAGTGGTGAGTGAGCTGAGTGGTGAGTGAGCTGAGTGGTGAGTGAGCTGAGTGGTGAGCTGAGTGGTGAGTGAGCTGAGTGGTGAGTGAGCTGAGTGGTGAGCTGAGTGGTGAGTGAGCTGAGTGGTGAGCTGAGTGGTGAGTAAGCTGAGTGGTGAGTGAGCTGAGTGGTGAGCTGAGTGGTGAGTGAGCTGAGTGGTGAGTGAGCTGAGTGGTGAGTGAGCTGAGTGGTGAGTGGTGAGTGAGCTGAGTGGTGAGCTGAGTGGTGAGTGAGCTGAGTGGTGAGCTGAGTGGTGAGTGAGCTGAGTGGTGAGTGAGCTGAGTGGTGAGCTGAGCTGATTGGTGAGCTGAGTGGTGAGTGAGCTGATTGGTGAGCTGAGTGGTGAGCTGAGTGGTGAGCTGAGTGACGTTTTTTTGTTTCAGGGCAGAGAAACTTCAACTCCTAAACCATCGACCAGCATCAGCGGTGGAGATACAGCTGGTGAGTGGTGAGTGGGGCTGGTGAGTGATGAGTGAGGGTGGTGAGTGGGGGTGGTGAGTGGTGAGTGGGGGTGGTGAGTGGTGAGTGGTGAGTGGGGGTGGTGAGTGGTGAGTGGGGGTGGTGAGTGGTGAGTGGGGGTGGTGAGTGGTGAGTGGGGGTGGTGAGTGGTGAGTGGGGGTGGTGAGTGGTGAGTGGGGGTGGTGAGTGGTGAGTGGGGGTGGTGAGTGGTGAGTGGGGGTGGTGAGTGGGGCTGGTGAGTGGTGAGTGGGGGTGGTGAGTGGTGAGTGGGAGTGGTGAATGGTGAGTGGGGGTGGTGAGTGGTGAGTGGGGGGTCGTGAGTGGTGAGTGGGGGTGGTGAGTGGTGGGTGGTGAGTGGGGGTGGTGAGTGGTGAGTGGGGGGTCGTGAGTGGTGAGTGGGGCTGGTGAGTGGTGATTGGTGAGTGGGGGTGGTGAGTGGGGGTGGTGAGTGGTGAGCGTGGTGAGTGGTGAGTGGGGGTGGTGAGTGGTGAGTGAGGATGGTGAGTGGTGAGTGGGGCTGGTGAGTGGTGAGTGGTGAGTGAGGGTGGTGAGTGGGGGTGGTGAGTGGTGAGTGGGGGTGGTGAGTGGGGGTGGTGAGTGGCGAGTGGTGAGTGGGGGTGGTGAGTGGTGAGTGGGGGTGGTGAGTGGTGAGTGGTGAGTGGGGCTGGTGAGTTGGGGTGGTGAGTGGGGCTGGTGAGTGGGGCTGGTCAGTTGGGGTGGTGAGTGGTGATTGGGGGTGGTGAGTGGTGAGTAGGGGTGGTGAGTGGTGAGTGAGCTGAGTGGTGAGTGGGGCTGGTGAGTGGTGAGTGGTGAGTGGGGCTGGTGAGTGGTGAGTGGGGGTGGTGAGTGAGGGTGGTGAGTTGGGGTGGTGAGTGGGGGTGGTGAGTGGTGAGTGGGGGTGGTGAGTGGTGAGTGGGGGTGGTGAGTGGTGAGTGGGGTTGGTGAGTGGTGAGTGAGGGTGGTGAGTGTGGCTGGTGAGTGGTGCTGGTGAGTGGTGAGTGGGGGTGGTGAGTGGTGAGTGGGGGTGGTGAGTGGTGAGTGTGGGTGGTGAGTGGAAGTGGTGAGTGGTGAGTGTGGCTGGTGAGTGGTGCTGGTGAGTGGTGAGTGTGGGTGGTGAGTGGGGGTGGTGAGTGGTGCTGGTGAGTGGTGAGTGGGGGTGGTGAGTGGTGAGTGTGGCTGGTGAGTGGTGAGTGGAAGTGGTGAGTGGTGAGTGGGGGTGGTGAGTGGTGAGTGGTGCTGGTGAGTGGTGAGTGGAAGTGGTGAGTGAGGGTGGTGAGTGGTGAGTGAGGGTGGTGAGTGGTGAGTGGGGCTGGTGAGTGCGGCTGGTGAGTGGTGAGTGAGGGTGGTGATGTTGATGTAGGTGTTGTTGTTGATGTTGTTGCTTATGTTGGTGATGTTGTTGATGTTGTTGTTGATGATGTTGATGATGTTGTTGTTGATGATGATGTTGTTGTTGATGATGTTGTTGTTGATGATGATGTTGTTGATGTTGTTGCTTATGTTGGTGATGTTGTTGATGTTGATGATGTTGATGATGTTGTTGTTGATGATGTTGTTGTTGATGATGATGATGTTGTTGTTGTTGATGTTGTTGATGATGTTGTTGTTGATGGTGTTGATGATGTTGTTGATGTTGATGATGTTGATGTTGTTGTTGTTGTAGATGGTGTTGATGATGATGATGTTGTTGTTGTTGTTGATGATGTTGTTGATTATGTTGATGTTGTTGATGTTGTTGTTGTAGATGGTGTTGATGATGATGTTGTTGTTGTTGTAGATGGTGTTGATGATGATGATGTTGTTGTTGTAGATGGTGGAGGAGAGTGAGGAGCGACTCAGTGAGGAGCAAGTCGATCAGCTGCTCCGTGACGTCACCTCCACCCTGCCCCCCGACCCCGACGCCGAGGGGGAGGAGCCCCCTGGCGAGGGGGAGGAGCCCCTTGGCGAGGGGGAGGAGCCTGATGTGGAAGAGGAGGGGCCGGAATGAAGGGGGGGGGGGGCACGGAATAAACTGGAGGGGCCTGGGCCGGAAGGGGAGGGGCTGGAGGAAAGGGGAGGGGTCTGGGCCGATAGAGGAGGGGCAAGGAATAAAGGGGGAGGGGCCTGAAACAAAAGTGGAGGGGGGAGGGGCCTGTGATAGAAGGGGAGGGGTAAAAAAAAGGGGGGGAGGGACCTGTGCTGGAAGGGGAGGAGTCTGAATAAAGGGGAGGTGCATTTGATTAAAAAAGGGAGGGGCTAACTGCAGGGGGAGGGGCCTTGGCTGGACTAAGGAGGGGGCTGAATGTGGGGGGAGGAGTCTGTGCCCGACGGGGCGGGGCCTCAGTCCGACGGGGCGGGGCCTGAGCCCGACGGGGCGGGGCCTGGGCCAGAATGGGAGGTTCGTAGTGAAGGGGGCGTGGTCTTCGCGAAATGGGGAGGGGCCATGTGAGGAGGGGGAGGAGTTCCCAAGTGGAGGTTCTGTATAGGCTAAATTTTTATTTAAATCTTTCGTGACTGCAGGGATTCATATTCTTGGTTCTTTCGGTAAAGTCACCATGTAGAAGGGAAACAATAAAATAATAAAAATACAAAACAATACAATTATTATTCTTGGTTCTTTCGGTAAAGTCACCACCACGTAGAAGGGAAACAATACAATAATAAAAATATAAAACAATAAAATTTGTATTCTTGTTTCTTTCGGTAAAATCACCACCACGTAGAAGGGAAACAATAAAATAATAAAAATATAAAACAATAAAATTATTATTGGTTCTTTCGGTAAAGTCACCACCACGTAGAAGGGAAACAATAAAATAATAAAAATATAAAACAATAAAATTATTATTCTTGGTTCTTTCGGTAAAGTCGCCACCACCACGTAGAAGGGAAACAATAAAATAATAAAAATATAAAACAATAAAATTATTATTCTTGGTTCTTTCGGTAAAGTCACGTAGAAGGGAAACAATAAAATAATAAAAATATAAAACAATAAAATAATAAAAATATAAAATAATAAAAATATAAAACAATAAAATAATAAAAATATAAAACAATAAAATAATACAAATATAAAACAGTAAAATAATAAAAATATAAAACAAAATAATAAAAATATAAAACAATAAAATAATAAAAATATAAAATAATAAAAATATAAACCAATAAAATAATAAAAATATAAAACAGTAAAATAATAAAAATATAAAACAAAATAATAAAAATATAAAACAATAAAATAATAAAATATATAAAACAAAATAATAAAAATATAAAACACTAAAATGATACAAATATAAAACAATAAAATAATACAAATATAAAATAATAAAAATATAAAACAAAATAATAAAAATATAAAACAATAAAATAATAAAACTATAAAACAATAAACTAATAAAAATATAAACCAATAAAATAATAAAAAATATAAAACAATAAAATAATAAAAATATAAACCAATAAATAATAAAAATATAAAACAATAAAATAATGAAAAATATAAACCAATAAAATAATAGAAATATAAAACAATAAAATAATAAAAATATAAAACAAAATAATAAAAAATATATAAAACAATAAAATAATAATATAAAATAATAAAACAATAAAATAATAAAAATATAAAACAATAAAATTCTCACGACGTTTCTACTGCGACACAAAGCAGCAATCATCATCATCGTCAGGTGTGGTGAGGGTGGTGAGGGTGGTGAGGAGGGTGAGGAGGGTGGTGAGGTGGTGGTGAGGAGGCGGATTGCGGCCGCTGTCACAGCCCTGCCTCATGAATATTCAACGAGGGGGGCGTGGTTTGTATGCCAGCGATGTGACGTCACTGGCTATGCTAATGAGTCCCAATAAAAAGTGGAGCAACGCGGAATGAGTCACTCAGTTGTCGTGAGAGAGTGGGGAGTGGAGTGATTACACGTGTACACACAGACACACACACACGTGTACACACAGACACACGTGTACACACAGACACACACACGTGTACACACACACGTGTACACACACAGACACACGTGTACAGACACACACGTGTACACACAGACACACGTGTACACACAGACACACACGTGTACACACAGACACACGTGTACACACAGACACGTGGACACAGACACACGTGTACACATAGACATACACGTGTACACCCAGACACACACGTGTACACACAGGTACACATAGGTACACACGTGTACACACAGACACACGTGTACACACAGACACACACGTGTACACACACACACACGTGTACAGACAGACATACACGTGTACACACGTTTACACACAGTTACACACGTGTACACACACGTGTACACATAGCCACACACGTGTAGACAGACACACGTGTACACACAGGTACACATGTGTACACAGACACACACGTGGACACACAGAGACACACGTGTACACACAGACACGTGTACACACAGGTACACACGTGTACACACACGTGTACACACAGACACACACGTGTACACATAGACACACGTGTACACACAAAAACACACGTGTACACAGACACACACGTGTACACACAGACACACACGTGTACACACAGACAGGCGTTGACAGAGAGAGACGTGGACACATAGACACACGTAGACACACATAGACACACAGACACACACAGACACTCGCGTGGACACGTAGACACACACGTATACAACAACACACACACACATATACAACAACACACACACATATACAACAACACACACACATATACACCATCACCTAATCCATCAACATCACCACCACCGCCTCCACCACCGCCTCCACCACCGCCACCACCAACACCGCTTCCACCACTGCCACCACCAACACCGCTTCCACCACCACCGACTCCACCACCATCTCCACCGCCACCACCACCACCTCCACCACCACCACCACCACCACCTCACCACCACCACCACCACCTCACCACCACCTCACCACCACCACCACCTCACCCCCTCACCACCACCTCACCACCACCACCTCACCACCACCACCTCACCACCACCACCTCACCACCACCACCACCACCACCACCACCACCGCCATGCCGCCCCAACTGCCTTCCCCACCACCACCACCACCTCCACCGTACCGCGACCTCGGCCCCTCCGTGGTCGACCTCCTCACCCCCCTGCCACCGCCACCGCCGCCGCCTGCCGCCGCCATCGCCAACTCGTCGTCCGCGTGCCACCTGGGCGAGTGGGAGCCCAGCCTCACCGTGGTGCCTGTCGTCTACATGATCATCTTCGTCGCCGGCGTCGTCGGCAACGGCCTCGTGCTCTGGATCTCCGCCCGCGGCGTGCGCTGCTGCCGCCGCCGCCGCCGCCGCCCCGGCCGTAGCGGCCCTGGCGGCGGCGGCGGCGGAGGGGCCCCCGGTGGGTCTGGCGGCGGCGCTGGGTGCGGTGGTCGTGGGAGACCCACCGGCGGATCTCACACGGGCCCTGCCGGTGAATCTCACACCGGCGGATCTCACACCGGCGGATCTCACACCGGCGGATCTCCCACCGGTGGATCTCACATCGGCGGATTTCCCACCGGTGGATCTCCCACTGCTGGATCTCCCACCGGCGGATTTCCCACTGGCGGATCTTCCACCGGTGGATCTCACACCGGTGGATCTCCCACTGCTGGATCTCACACCGGTGAATCTCCCACTGGCAGATCTCCAACCAGTGGATCTCCCACTGGCGAATCTCCCACCGGCGAATCTCCCACCGTCCCCGCCAGCCCCTCCGCCCCCTCCCCCCGCCTCCCACCGCCCCCACCGCCTCCACCGCCTCCTCCTCCTCCACCGCCTCCTCCTCCTCCTCCTCCTCCTCCTCCGCCGCCGCCGCCCCCGCGGCGCTCCGCCGACGCTCCGCGCCGCGTGGCCGACGTGTACATCGTGAGCCTGGCGACGGCCGACCTCGTCTTCCTCGCCACGCTGCCCCTGTGGGCCGCGTCGACGGCGATGCGCTACCGCTGGCCCTTCGGCGGCGCCCTCTGCCGCGCCAGCGCCCTCGTCAACCACGTCAACATGCACGCCAGCGTCTTCTGCCTCACGTGCCTGAGCTTCGACCGCTACATCGCCGTGGTGCACGCCGTGCCCTCGGCGGCCATGCGCAGCAGGAGGCACGCGGCGCGGTCCGCGGTGCTGGTGTGGGTGCTGGCGCTGTTGGCGTCGCTGCCCGCGGCTTTGCTGAGGACCACCGTGGCTAGGGTGGCGGGAGGCGTGGTGGCGCACGGTGGCGGCGGAGGCGGTGGTGGAGGCGGTGGAGGCGGTGGTGACTTTGACGGGTTGGAGATGCCGGGGAATGGTCAACAACAGCAACAACATCATCAGTATTATTATCAGCATGGCGGTGGCGGTGGGATGGACGGGTTCGATGGAGGAGCGGTTGATGGAGGTAGGTGGTGGTGGTGGTGGTGGTGATGGTGGTTGAGGTGGTGGTGATGGTTGAGGTGGTGGTGGTGGTGGTGGTGGAGGTGGTGGTGCTGGTGGTGGTGGTTGAGATATGGTTGAGGTGGTGATGATGATGATAGAAATTGTTGATGGTGGAGGTGGTGGTGGTTGAGGTGGTGGTGGTGGTGGTGGTGACTTTGATGGGTTGGAGATGCCGGGGAATGTTCAACAACAACAACATCATCATCAGTATTATTATCAGCATGGCGGTGGCGGTGGGATGGACGGGTTCGATGGAGGAGCGGTTGATGGAGGTAGGTGGTGGTGGTGGTTGTTGAGGTGGTGGTGATGGTGGTGGTGGGGGTGGTGATGGTTGAGGTGGTGGTGGTGGTGGTGGAGGTGGTGGTGCTGGTGGTGGTGGTTGAGATATGGTTGAGGTGGTGATGATGATGATAGAGATTGTTGATGGTGGAGGTGGTGGTGGTTGAGGTGGTGGTGGCGGTGGAGGCGGTGGTGACTTTGATGGGTTGGAGATGCCGGGGAATGTTCAACAACAACAACATCATCATCAGTATTATTATCAGCATGGCGGTGGCGGTGGGATGGACGGGTTCGATGGAGGAGCGGTTGATGGAGGTAGGTGGTGGTGGTGGTTGTTGAGGTGGTGGTGGTTGTTGAGGTGGTGGTGGTGATGGTTGAGGTGGTGGTGGTGGTGGAGGTGGTGGTGCTGGTGGTGGTGGTTGAGATATGGTTGAGGTGGTGATGATGATGATAGAGATTGTTGATGGTGGAGGTGGTGGTGGTTGAGGTGGTGGTGGCGGTGGAGGCGGTGGCGGTGACTTTGATGGGTTGGAGATGCCGGGGAATGGTCAACAACATCAACAACATCATCAGTATTATTATCAGCATGGCGGTGGCGGTGGGATGGACGGGTTCGATGGAGGAGCGGTTGATGGAGGTAGGTGGTGGTGGTGGTTGTTGAGGTGGTGGTGATGGTGGTGGTGGTAGTGGTGGTGGTTGAGGTGGTGGTGGTGGTGGTGGTGGTTGAGGTGGTGGTGGTGGTGGTTGAGGTGTTGGTGGTCGTTGAGGTGGTGGTGGTTGAGATATGGTTGAGGTGGTGATGATGATGATAGAAATTGTTGATGGTGGAGGTGGTGGTGGTTGAGGTGGTGGTGGTGGTTGAGGTGGTTGAGGTGATGATGGTGGTTGAGGTGGTGGTGGTGGTTAAGGTGGTTGAGGTGATGATGGTGGTTGAGGTGGTGGTGGTTGAGGTGGTGGTTGAGGTGATGGTGGTGGAGGTAGTGATGGTTGAGGTGATGGTGGTTGAGGTGGTGGTGATGGTGGTTGAGGTGGTGGTGGTGGTGACTTTGATGGGTTGGAGATGCCGGGGAATGGTCAACAACATCAACAACATCATCAGTATTATTATCAGCATGGCGGTGGCGGTGGGATGGACGGGTTCGATGGAGGAGCGGTTGATGGAGGTAGGTGGTGGTGGTGGTGGTTGTGGTGGTGGTGATGGTGGTGGTTGAGGTGTTGGTGGTCGTTGAGGTGGTGGTGGTTGAGATATGGTTGAGGTGGTGATGATGATGATAGAGATTGTTGATGGTGGAGGTGGTGGTGGTTGAGGTGGTGGTGGTGACTTTGATGGGTTGGAGATGCCGGGGAATGGTCAACACCAACAACAACATCATCATCACTATTATTATCAGCATGGCGGTGGCGGTGGGATGGACGGGTTCGATGGAGGAGCGGTTGATGGAGGTAGGTGGTGGTGGTGATGGTGGTGGTGGTTGTTGAGGTGGTGGTTGAGGTGGTGATGGTTGAGGTGGTGATGGTTGTTGAGGTGGTGGTGGTTGAGGTGGTGGTGGTTGAGGTGGTGGTGGTGATGGTGGTTGAGGTGATGGTGGTTGAGGTGGTGGTGATGGTGGTTGAGGTGGTGGTGGTTGAGGTGGTGATGGTGGTTGAGGTGGTGGTGATGGTGGTTGAGGTGATGGTGGTTGAGGTGGTGGTGATGGTGGTTGAGGTGGTGGTGGTTAAGAAGGTGGTGGTTAAGGTGGTGGTGATGGTGGTTGTGGTGGTGATGGTGGTGATGGTGGTTGAGGTGGTGGTGGTTGAGGTGGTGGTGGTGGTGGTTGAGGTGGTGGTGGTTGAGATATGGTTGAGGTGGTGATGATGATGATGATAGAGGTTGTTGATGGTGGAGGTGATGGTGATGGTTGAGGTGATGGTGGTTGAGGTGGTGATGGTGGTTAAGGTGGTGGTGATGGTGGTTGAGGTGGTGGTGATGGTGGTTGAGGTGGTGGTGGTTGAGGTGGTGATGGTGGTTGAGGTGGTGGTGATGGTGGTTGAGGTGATGGTGGTTGAGGTGGTGGTGATGGTGGTTGAGGTGGTGGTGGTTAAGAAGGTGGTGGTTAAGGTGGTGGTGATGGTGGTTGTGGTGGTGATGGTGGTGATGGTGGTTGAGGTGGTGGTGGTTGAGGTGGTGGTGGTGGTTGAGGTGGTGGTGGTTGAGATATGGTTGAGGTGGTGATGATGATGATGATAGAGGTTGTTGATGGTGGAGGTGATGGTGATGGTTGAGGTGATGGTGGTTGAGGTGGTGATGGTGGTTAAGGTGGTGGTGATGGTTGACGTGGTGATGGTTGAGGTGGTGGTGGTTGAGGTGGTGGTGATGGTGGTTGAGGTGGTGGTGATGGTGGTGGAGGTGGTGATGGTTGAGGTGATGGTGGTTGAGGTGGTGGTGATGGTGGTTGAGGTGGTGATGGTTGAGGTGGTGGTGATGGTTGAGGTGGTGATGGTGGTGGTTGAGGTGGTGGTGATGGTGGTTGAGGTGGTGGTGATGGTGGTTGAGGTGATGGTGGTTGAGGTGGTGGTTGAGGTGGTGGTTGAGGTTGTTATGGTGGTTGAGGTGGTGGTGGTTGAGGTGGTGATGGTGGTTAACGTGGTTGAGGTGATGATGGTGGTTGAGGTGGTGGTGGTTGAGGTGGTGATGGTGGTTAAGGTGGTTGAGGTGATGATGGTGGTTGAGGTGGTGGTGGTTGAGGTGGTGGTGATGGTGGGTGACGTGTTGGTGATGGTGGTTGAGGTGGTGGTGATGGTGGTTGAGGTGGTGGTGATGGTTGAGGTGGTGATAGTGATGGTGGTTTAGGTGGTGATGGTGGTTGAGGTGGTGGTGATGGTGGTTGAGGTGGTGATGGTGGTGGTGGTTTAGGTGGTGATGGTGGTTGAGATGGTGGTGATGGTTGAGGTGGTGGTGGTTGAGGTGGTGGTGATGGTGGTTGAGGTGGTGGTGATGGTGGTGGTGGTTGTGATGGTGGTTGAGGTGGTGGTGGTTGAGGTGGTGGTGATGGTGGTTGAGGTGGTGGTGGTTGAGGTGGTGATGGTGGTTGAGGTGGTGGTGATGGTGGTGATGGTGATGGTTGAGATATGGTTGAGGTGGTGATGATGACAGAGGCTGTTGATGGTGGAGGTGGTGATGGTGGTTGAGGTGGTGGTGGTGATGATGGTGGTTGAGTTGGTGGTGGTTGAGGTGGTGGTGGTGATGGTTGAGGTGATGGTTGCGGTGATGGTGGTGATGGTGGTGATGATGGTGGTTGAAGTGGTGGTGGTTGAGGCGGTGGTGGTGGAGGTGGTGGTGGTGGAGGTTGTGGTGGTTGCGGTGGCGGTGGTTGTGGTGGTCATATCATCATCACTAGTATCATTCCCATCTCTCCACCCACCCACCACTCCACCCACCACACTCACCCACCCACCACTCCACCCACCATCCCACCCACCCAACACCCCACCCACCACCACCCCACCCACCCACCACCACCATCACCCACCCACCACCCCATCCACCACACCACCACCCACCACCACCACTACACCACCACCCACCACACCACCATCACCCACCCACCACACCCGCCCACCACCCCACCCACCACCCCACCACACCACCACCCACCCACACCACCACCACCCACCCACACCACCACCACCACCACCCACCACACCACCCACCACCACCACCACCACCCCACCCACCTCTGTGTCTCTCCCACCGGCAGGTGGCGAGTGGGACGTGGACCCGGCCACAGTAACGTGGAGTTGCGAGATGCAATTCCCCACGACGGACGAGCACGAAGTCGCCGTCTGGACCGCTTCCATTTCATTCTCTGTGACGCTCCTGTCGTTCCTGCTGCCCGAGATCGTCATCTGTTACTGTTACTGTGCCATTGCTAAGAAGCTGAGCTATCACTTTGGGTGAGTGTCATCATCATCATCAGTATCATCATCATCAGTAGTAGTAGTATCATCATCAGTAGTATGATCATCATCATCATCATCAGTAGTAGTAGTATCATCAATAGTAGTAGCATCATCATCAGTAGCATCATCATCATCATCAGTAGCATAATCATCAGTAGTACTATCATCATCAGTAGTAGTATCATCATCGTCAGTAGTATTATCATCATCATCATCATCAGTAGTAGTAGTATCATCATCAGTAGTAGTAGTATCATCATCATCATCAGTAGTAGTAGTATCATCATCAGTAGTAGTATCATCATCATCATCAGTAGTAGTATCATCATCATCAGTAGTATCATCATCATCAGTAGTATCATCATCGTCATCAGTAGTATCATCATCGTCATCAGTAGTAGTATCATCATCAGTAGCATCATCATCAGTAGTATCATCATCATCAGTAGTATCATCATCATCAGTAGTATCATCATCATCAGTAGTATCATAATCATCATCAGTAGTATCATCATCATCAGTAGTATCATCATTATCATCAGTAGTATTATCATTATCATCAGTAGTATCATCATTATCATCAGTAGTATCATCATCATCAGTAGTATCATCATCAGTAGTATCATCATCAGTAGTAGTATCATCATCATCATCAGTAGTATCATCATCAGCAGTATCATCATCATCAGTAGTATCATCATCAGTAGTAGTACCATCATCAGTAGTAGTATCATCATCAGTAGTATCATCATCAGTAGTATCATCATCATCAGTAGTATCATCATCAGTGGTATCATCATCATCAGTAGTATCATCATCACCAGTAGTATCATCATCAGTAGTATCATCATCATCAGTAGTATCATAATCATCAGTAGTATCATCAATCCACAGCAGACTCCCCGTGTCTCCCCGTGTCTCACCCCGTGTCTCACCCCGTGTCTCCCCGTGTCTCACCCCGTGTCTCCCCCCGTGTCTCACCCCGTGTCTCCCCCCGTGTCATCTCCCCGTGTCATCTCCCCGTGTCTCACCCCGTGTCTCACCCCGTGTCTCTCTCCGTGTCTCACCCCGTGTCTCTCCCCGTGTCTCCCCGTGTCTCACCCCGTGTCTCCCCGTGTCATCTCCCCGTGTCTCACCCCGTGTCTCACCCCGTGTCTCACCCCGTGTCTCCCCGTGTCTCCCCGTGTCTCCCCGTGTCTCACCCCGTGTCTCACCCCGTGTCTCACCCCGTGTCTCCACGTGTCTCACCCCGTGTCTCACCGTGTCTCCTGCTATCTCCCCGTGTCTCACCCCGTGTCTCCACGTGTCTCACCCCATGTCTCACCCCGTGTCTCACCCCATGTCTCACCCCGTGTCTCACCCCATGTCTCACCCCGTGTCTCACCCCGTGTCTCACCCCGTGTCTCACCCCATGTCTCACCCCGTGTCTCACCCCGTGTCTCACCCCGTGTCTCTCCCCGTGTCTCACCCCATGTTTCCCCATGTCTCACCCCGTGTCTCACCCCGTGTCTCCCCGTGTCTCTCCCCGTGTCTCCTCGTGTCTCACCCCGTGTCTCACCCCGTGTCTCCCCGTGTCTCTCCCCGTGTCTCCCCATGTCTCACCCCGTGTCTCACCCCGTGTCATCTCCCCGTGTCTCACCCCGTGTCTCACCCCGTGTCTCTCCCCGTGTCTCACCCCATGTCTCCCCATGTCTCACCCCGTGTCTCACCCCGTGTCTCCCCGTGTCATCTCCCCGTGTCTCACCCCGTGTCTCACCCCGTGTCTCACCCCGTGTCTCCACGTGTCTCACCCCGTGCCTCACCGTGTCTCCTGCTATCTCCCCGTGTCTCACCCCATGTCTCACCCCGTGTCATCTCCCCGTGTCTCACCCTGTGCCTCTCCACGTGTCTCACCCCGTGTCTCACCCCGTGTCTCTCCCCGTGTCTCACCCCGTGTCTCACCCCGTGTCTCCCCGTGTCTCTCCCCCTGTCTCACCCCGTGTCTCACCCCGTGTCTCCCCGGGTCTCCCCGCCGTGTCTCACCCCGTGTCTCACCCCGTGTCTCCCCGTGTCTCTCCCCGTGTCTCCCCATGTCTCCCCATGTCTCCCCATGTCTCACCCCGTGTCTCCCCATGTCTCCCCCTGTCTCACCCCGTGTCTCTCCCCGTGTCTCCTCGTGTCTCACCCCGTGTCTCACCCCGTGTCTCCCCGTGTCTCTCCCCGTGTCTCCCCATGTCTCCCCATGTCTCCCCATGTCTCACCCCGTGTCTCTCCCCGTGTCTCACCCCGTGTCTCACCCCGTGTCTCACCCCGTGTCTCTCCCCGTGTCTCACCCCATGTCTCCCCATGTCTCACCCCGTGTCTCACCCCGTGTCTCCCCGTGTTTCACCCCGTGTCTCACCCCGTGTCATCTCCCCGTGTCTCACCCCGTGCCTCTCCACGTGTCTCCCCCCGTGTCATCTCCCCGTGTCATCTCCCCGTGTCTCACCCCGTGTCTCACCCCGTGTCTCTCTCCGTGTCTCACCCCGTGTCTCTCCCCGTGTCTCCCCGTGTCTCACCCCGTGTCTCCCCGTGTCATCTCCCCGTGTCTCACCCCGTGTCTCACCCCGTGTCTCACCCCGTGTCTCCCCGTGTCATATCCCCGTGTCTCCCCGTGTCTCACCCCGTGTCTCACCCCGTGTCTCACCCCGTGTCTCCACGTGTCTCACCCCGTGTCTCACCGTGTCTCCTGCTATCTCCCCGTGTCTCACCCCGTGTCTCCACGTGTCTCACCCCATGTCTCACCCCGTGTCTCACCCCGTATCTCACCCCGTGTCTCACCCCCTATCTCACCCCGTGTCTCACCCCGTGTCTCACCCCGTGTCTCACCCCCTGTGTCACCCCGTGTCTCACCCCCTGTCTCACCCCGTGTCTCACCCCGTGTCTCACCCCATGTTTCCCCATGTCTCACCCCGTGTCTCACCCCGTGTCTCCCCGTGTCTCTCCCCGTGTCTCCTCGTGTCTCACCCCGTGTCTCACCCCGTGTCTCCCCGTGTCTCTCCCCGTGTCTCCCCATGTCTCCCCATGTCTCACCCCGTGTCATCTCCCCGTGTCTCACCCCGTGTCTCACCCCGTGTCTCTCCCCGTGTCTCACCCCATGTCTCCCCATGTCTCACCCCGTGTCTCACCCCGTGTCTCCCCGTGTCATCTCCCCGTGTCTCACCCCGTGTCTCACCCCGTGTCTCACCCCGTGTCTCCACGTGTCTCACCCCGTGCCTCACCGTGTCTCCTGCTATCTCCCCGTGTCTCACCCCATGTCTCACCCCGTGTCATCTCCCCGTGTCTCACCCTGTGCCTCTCCACGTGTCTCACCCCGTGTCTCACCCCGTGTCTCTCCCCGTGTCTCACCCCGTGTCTCACCCCGTGTCTCCCCGTGTCTCTCCCCATGTCTCACCCCGTGTCTCACCCCGTGTCTCCCCGTGTCTCTCCCCGTGTCTCCTCGTGTCTCACCCCGTGTCTCACCCCGTGTCTCCCCGTGTCTCTCCCCGTGTCTCCCCATGTCTCCCCATGTCTCCCCATGTCTCACCCCGTGTCTCCCCATGTCTCCCCATGTCTCACCCCGTGTCTCTCCCCGTGTCTCCTCGTGTCTCACCCCGTGTCTCACCCCGTGTCTCCCCGTGTCTCTCCCCGTGTCTCCCCATGTCTCCCCATGTCTCCCCATGTCTCACCCCGTGTCTCTCCCCGTGTCTCACCCCGTGTCTCACCCCGTGTCTCACCCCGTGTCTCTCCCCGTGTCTCACCCCATGTCTCCCCATGTCTCACCCCGTGTCTCACCCCGTGTCTCCCCGTGTTTCACCCCGTGTCTCACCCCGTGTCATCTCCCCGTGTCTCACCCCGTGCCTCTCCACGTGTCTCACCCCGTGTCTCACCCCGTGTCTCTCCCCGTGTCTCACCCCGTGTCTCACCCCGTGTCTCCCCGTGTCTCTCCCCATGTCTCACCCCGTGTCTCACCCCGTGTCTCCCCGTGTCTCTCCCCGTGTCTCCCCGTGTCTCACCCCGTGTCTCACCCCGTGTCTCCCCGTGTCTCTCCCCGTGTCTCCCCATGTCTCCCCATGTCTCACCCCGTGTCATCTCCCCGTGTCTCTCCCCGTGTCTCCTCGTGTCTCACCCCGTGTCTCACCCCGTGTCTCCCCGTGTCTCTCCCCCTGTCTCCCCATGTCTCCCCATGTCTCACCCCGTGTCTCTCCCCGTGTCTCACCCCGTGTCTCACCCCGTGTCTCACCCCGTGTCTCTCCCCGTGTCTCACCCCATGTCTCCCCATGTCTCACCCCGTGTCTCACCCCGTGTCTCCCCGTGTTTCACCCCGTGTCTCACCCCGTGTCTCTCCCCGTGTCATCTCCCCGTGTCTCACCCCGTGTCTCTCCCCGTGTCTCACCCCGTGTCTCACCCCGTGTCATCTCCCCGTGTCTCACCCCGTGTCTCACCCCGTGTCTCCCCGTGTCTCACCCCGTGTCTCACCCCGTGTCTCCCCGTGTCATCTCCCCGTGTCTCCCCGTGTCTCACCCCGTGTCTCACCCCGTGTCTCTCCCCGTGTCTCTCCCCGTGTCTCCCCCCGTGTCTCACCCCGTGTCATCTCCCCGTGTCTCCCCGTGTCTCCCCCCGTGTCTCACCCCATGTCTCCCCGTGTCTTACCCCGTGTCTCACCCCGTGTCTCCCCGTGTCTCTCCCCGTGTCTCCTCGTGTCTCACCCCGTGTCTCACCCCGTGTCTCCCCGTGTCTCTCCCCGTGTCTCCCCATGTCTCCCCATGTCTCACCCCGTGTCATCTCCCCGTGTCTCACCCCGTGTCTCCCCGTGTCTCACCCCGTGTCTCACCCCGTGTCTCCCCCTGTGTCTCCCCGTGTCTCACCCCGTGTCTCACCCCGTGTCTCACCCCGTGTCTCACCCCGTGTCATCTCACCGTGTCTCACCCCGTGTGTCCCCGTGTCTCACCCCGTGTCTCCCCCCGTGTCTCACCCCGTGTCTCCCCCTGTCTCACTCCGTGTCTCACCCCGTGTCTCACCCCGTGTCTCTCCCCGTGTCATCTCCCCGTGTCTCCACGTGTCTCACCCCGTGTCTCACCCCGTGTCTCACCCCGTGTCTCCCCATGTCTCACCCCGTGTCTCTCCCCGTGTCATCTCCCCGTGTCTCACCCCGTGTCTCTCCCCGTGTCTCCCCGTGTCTCCCCCCGTGTCTCACCCCGTGTCTCCCCGTGTCTCCCCCCGTGTCTCACCCCGTGTCTCCCCATGTCTCACCCCGTGTCTCACCCCGTGTCTCCCCGTGTCTCACCCCGTGTCTCTCCCCGTGTCTCCCCGTGTCTCACCCCGTGTCTCACCCCGTGTCATCTCCCCGTGTCTCCCCGTGTCTCTCCCCATGTCTCCCCATGTCTCCCCATGTCTCTCCCCATGTCTCCCCGTGTCTCACCCCGTGTCTCTCCCCGTGTCTCCCCCCGTGTCTCCCCCCGTGTCTCACCCCGTGTCATCTCCCCGTGTCTCCCCGTGTCTCCCCCCGTGTCTCACCCCATGTCTCCCCGTGTCTCACCCCGTGTCTCACCCCGTGTCTCCCCGTGTCTCGCCCCGTGTCTCCCCGTGTCTCACCCCGTGTCTCACCCCGTGTCTCCCCGTGTCTCTCCCCGTGTCTCCCCATGTCTCCCCATGTCTCACCCCGTGTCATCTCCCCGTGTCTCACCCCGTGTCTCCCCGTGTCTCACCCCGTGTCTCACCCCGTGTCTCCCCCCGTGTCTCCCCGTGTCTCCCCCCGTGTCTCACCCCGTGTCTCACCCCGTGTCTCACCCCGTGTCATCTCACCGTGTCTCACCCCGTGTGTCCCCGTGTCTCACCCCGTGTCTCCCCCCGTGTCTCACCCCGTGTCTCCCCATGTCTCACTCCGTGTCTCACCCCGTGTCTCACCCCGTGTCTCTCCCCGTGTCATCTCCCCGTGTCTCCACGTGTCTCACCCCGTGTCTCACCCCGTGTCTCCCCATGTCTCACCCCGTGTCTCTCCCCGTGTCATCTCCCCGTGTCTCACCCCGTGTCTCTCCCCGTGTCTCCCCGTGTCTCCCCCCGTGTCTCACCCCGTGTCTCCCCGTGTCTCCCCCCGTGTCTCACCCCGTGTCTCCCCATGTCTCACCCCGTGTCTCACCCCGTGTCTCCCCGTGTCTCACCCCGTGTCTCTCCCCGTGTCTCCCCGTGTCTCACCCCGTGTCTCACCCCGTGTCATCTCCCCGTGTCTCACCCCGTGCCTCTCCACGTGTCTCACCCCGTGTCTCACCCCGTGTCTCTCCCCGTGTCTCACCCCGTGTCTCACCCAGTGTCTCCCCGTGTCTCTCCCCATGTCTCACCCCGTGTCTCACCCCGTGTCTCCCCGTGTCTCTCCCCGTGTCTCCTCGTGTCTCACCCCGTGTCTCACCCCGTGTCTCCCCGTGTCTCTCCCCGTGTCTCCCCATGTCTCCCCATGTCTCACCCCGTGTCATCTCCCCGTGTCTCTCCCCGTGTCTCCTCGTGTCTCACCCCGTGTCTCACCCCGTGTCTCCCCGTGTCTCTCCCCGTGTCTCCCCATGTCTCCCCAAGTCTCACCCCGTGTCTCTCCCCGTGTCTCACCCCGTGTCTCACCCCGTGTCTCACCCCGTGTCTCTCCCCGTGTCTCACCCCATGTCTCCCCATGTCTCACCCCGTGTCTCACCCCGTGTCTCCCCGTGTTTCACCCCGTGTCTCACCCCGTGTCTCTCCCCGTGTCATCTCCCCGTGTCTCACCCCGTGTCTCACCCCGTGTCTCACCCCGTGTCTCACCCCGTGTCATCTCCCCGTGTCTCACCCCGTGTCTCACCCCGTGTCTCCCCGTGTCTCACCCCGTGTCTCACCCCGTGTCTCCCCGTGTCATCTCCCGTGTCTCCCCGTGTCTCACCCCGTGTCTCACCCCGTGTCTCACCCCGTGTCTCTCCCCGTGTCTTCCCCCGTGTCTCACCCCGTGTCTCACCCCGTGTCTCCCCCAGTGTCTCCCCCAGTGTCTCACCCCGTGTCTCCCCGTGTCTCACCCCGTGTCTCACCCCGTGTCTCCCCGTGTCTCCCTGTCTCACCCCGTGTCTCACCCCGTGTCTCCCCGTGTCTCCCCGTGTCTCCCCATGTCTCCCCATGTCTCACCCCGTGTCATCTCCCCGTGTCTCACCCCGTGTCTCCCCGTGTCTCACCCCGTGTCTCACCCCGTGTCTCCCCCCGTGTCTCCCCGTGTCTCACCCCGTGTCTCACCCCGTGTCTCACCCCGTGTCTCACCCCGTGTCATCTCACCGTGTCTCACCCCGTGTGTCCCCGTGTCTCACCCCGTGTCTCCCCCCGTGTCTCACCCCGTGTCTCCCCATGTCTCACTCCGTGTCTCACCCCGTGTCTCCCCCAGTGTCTCTCCCCGTGTCATCTCCCCGTGTCTCCCCGTGTCTCACCCCGTGTCTCACCCCGTGTCTCACCCCGTGTCTCCCCATGTCTCACCCCGTGTCTCTCCCCGTGTCATCTCCCCGTGTCTCACCCCGTGTGTCTCCCCGTGTCTCCCCGTGTCTCCCCCCGTGTCTCCCCCCGTGTCTCCCCGTGTCTCACCCCGTGTCTCCCCCTGTGTCTCCCCATGTCTCACCCCGTGTCTCACCCCGTGTCTCCCCGTGTCTCACCCCGTGTCTCCCCCAGTGTCTCCCCGTGTCTCACCCCGTGTCTCACCCCGTGTCATCTCCCCGTGTCTCCCCGTGTCTCTCCCCATGTCTCCCCATGTCTCCCCATGTCTCTCCCCATGTCTCCCCGTGTCTCACCCCGTGTCTCTCCCCGGGTCTCTCCCCGGGTCTCCCCCCGTGTCTCACCCCGTGTCATCTCCCCGTGTCTCCCCGTGTCTCCCCCCGTGTCTCACCCCCTCTCTCCCCGTGTCTCACCCCGTGTCTCACCCCGTGTCTCCCCGTGTCTCTCCCCGTGTCTCCCCGTGTCTCACCCCGTGTCTCACCCCGTGTCTCCCCGTGTCTCTCCCCGTGTCTCCCCATGTCTCCCCATGTCTCACCCCGTGTCATCTCCCCGTGTCTCACCCCGTGTCTCCCCGTGTATCACCCCGTGTCTCACCCCGTGTCTCCCCCCGTGTCTCCCCGTGTCTCCCCCCGTGTCTCACCCCGTGTCTCACCCCGTGTCTCACCCCGTGTCATCTCACCGTGTCTCACCCCGTGTGTCCCCGTGTCTCACCCCGTGTCTCCCCCCGTGTCTCACCCCGTGTCTCCCCATGTCTCACTCCGTGTCTCACCCCGTGTCTCACCCCGTGTCTCTCCCCGTGTCATCTCCCCGTGTCTCCACGTGTCTCACCCCGTGTCTCACCCCGTGTCTCCCCATGTCTCACCCCGTGTCTCTCCCCGTGTCATCTCCCCGTGTCTCACCCCGTGTCTCTCCCCGTGTCTCCCCGTGTCTCCCCCCGTGTCTCACCCCGTGTCTCCCCGTGTCTCCCCCCGTGTCTCACCCCGTGTCTCCCCATGTCTCACCCCGTGTCTCACCCCGTGTCTCCCCGTGTCTCACCCCGTGTCTCTCCCCGTGTCTCCCCGTGTCTCACCCTGTGTCTCTCCGTGTCTCTCTCCGTGTCTCTCCCCGTGTCTCTCCCCATGTCTCCCCATGTCTCACCCCGTGTCATCTCCCCGTGTCTCCTGCTATCTCCCCGTGTCTCACCCCATGTCATCATCTCCCCACCCACACACCACACACCACCCACCCACACACCACCACCACTCCAACCCAACCCCCTACCCAGACGCGTGCGTCACCAGCAGCGCGTCCGTCGGCAGCTCCTCCGCACCATCGCGTGCCTCGTGGCGGCCTTCACGGCCTGCTGGCTGCCCTTCCACGTGGTGCGCACCCTCGACGCCTTCCGCTGGCTCGGCTGGCTGCCCGACATCTGCGCCTTCGACCGCTTGCTGGCCTACGCGAACCCCTACGCGGTCTGCCTGGGCTACCTCAACAGCTGCCTCAACCCGTTCCTCTACGCCTTCTGTGACGGAGCCTTCCGGCTGCAGTGCCGGAGGCTACTGCTCGGATCGCCGCTCATCAAGAGGGTCTTGAGACGCGGCGGTGGTGGTGGTGGTGGTGGAGGTGGTGGTGGTCGTGGTGGTGGTGGTGGAGGTGGTGGTGGTGGTGGTGGTGGTGCGACGGAGGTGGAGGATGGGGTGAATGTCACCGGTGGGGTTGAAAACAGTCGCTCGGAGGTCGTGTCGATGTCGACCGTCATCTGAAGTGGCGGTGGAGGTGGTGGTGACGGTGGTGGTGGTGGTGACGGTGGTTGTGGTGGTTGTGGTGACGGTGGTGGTAGTGGTGGAGGTGGTTGTTGTGGTGGTAGTGGTGGAGGTGGTGGTGGTGGTGGTGGTGACGGTGGTGGAGGTGGTGGTGGTGACGGTGGTGGTGGTGGAGGTGGTGGAGATGGTAGTGGTGGTGGTGGAGATGGTGGAGATGGTGGTGGTGGTGGTGGTGGTGACGGTGGTAGTGGAGGTGGTGGTGGTGACGGTGGTGGTGGTGGAGGTGGTGGAGATGGTAGTGGTGGTGGTGGTGACGGTGGTGGTGGAGGTGGTGGTGGTGACGGTGGTGGTGGTGGTGGAGGTGGTGGAGATGGTAGTGGTGGTGGTGGAGATGGTGGAGATGGTGGTGGTGGTGGTGGTGGTAGTGACGGTGGTGGTGACGGTGGTGGTAGTGGTGGAGGTGGTGATGGTAGTGGAGGAGGAGGTGGTGGTGATGGTAGTGGAGGAGGAGGTGGTGGTGGTGGAGATGGTAGTGGAGGAGGTGGTGGTGGAGATGGTAGTGGTGGTGGTGGTAGTGGTGGTGGAGATGGTAGTGGTGGTGGTGGTGGTGGTAGTGAAGGTGGTGGTGGAGATGGTAGTGGTGGTGGTGGTGGTAGTGAAGGTGGTGGTAGTGGTGGTGGTGATGGTGGTGGCGTTGGTGCCTGACTATTTTGTACCATCGGACACTCCACCCCCACAACTCCCAATCGGTGATGGGGCAGTTGTGGAGAGAGTGGAGAGTTTCCCATACCTGGGCAGTGTGCTTATGACCGGCTCCAGTTTAACAGCAGAGGTCTCACTCCGAATCAGTCGAGCGGCAATATCTTTTCATCGGTTGCGTAACGCTGTGTGGAAGCTACCTGGTCTGTCGCTCCGCACTAAGCTTCAGGTCTTCTCGGCCACGGTCATTCCCTCCCTTCTCTACGCTTGCGAAACGTGGACCCCCCCTAATGGAACATCTTCGCCGGTTAGAAACATTTAGGCTGGCCTGCCTACGATCCATCCTGGGTTTAACCAGGCTGGATTGTGTGAGGAGCTCACAAATCCTTGAAAGGTCTGGGCAAGGTCCCATCGGTGAGCTCCTCCGGCGGGCAAGGCTGCAATGGCTGGGTCATGTAGCCTGCATGCCCAGCCACCGCGTGCCGAAACATCTTTTGTTCGGCCGGATTGAGGGGGCTAAACGGGCGCGGCACGGGCTAGAGAAGAGATGGAGTGATGTGATACAGGAGGACGTGGAGCTGAGTGGACTTGCCGATGACCGGTACCAGCGGTGTCAAGATCGGCCTCTGTGGAGGAGGCTCGTGAAGGACGCTGCTACTGGGCAGTTGGAGGCAGTCGCCCTCCAACAACAACGGAGGGCGGAGGAGCGACGCTCACAACAACGAGCGGAGCGCCGGGTGGCTAAAGCACAGCAGGTTGGCACAGTAGGGGGCACAGGTGGTGCATCAGCCAGTCATCTCAGTCATCTCAGTCAGTCGACCCGTGGCACCTGCTGGGTCTGCCCCGTGACCTCCTGCCAGCGGGCGCTCGACACTTCACGTGGTAGCCTCAAGGTGCACATAGCCTGGCACAAGCGTCGTGGTGACGTCACCTCCACTTAGTTGGCGAATGGCGGTTGTTATTGTTGTGTATTCACAAGCTTCGGTCAATGTATATGGGGCCGTCCATAAATGACGTCACGCACCTGGGGGAGGGGGGGAGGGGGTGTCAGACATTTGTGACGATGTGTGACGAGGTGGGGGGGGGGAGGGGGTGAGAAATCTGACGTCACATCAAAGTGCGCAACTTTATAAATGACGACAACACGTTCTGCTTAATTAAATAGACTTGTTAATAATTGTTTTCTCCTGCAACGTCAGAGTGTAAGCGCCACATTAAATACGCCACACTACAATGTGACTTTAATACTTTAAGGCGATTTGAACCGTGTTTTATTTTTGGGGGGAGGGGCAGAGCTTTGTGACGTCATATTTGAGGGGGGTCTGACTTTTTGTGACGTCATATTTGAGTGGGGGGAGAAGGTTCTGACTTTTTGTGACGTCATATTTGAGGGGGGTCTGACTTTTTGTGACGTCATATTTGAGGGGGGCGAAGGCTCTGACTTTGTGAGGTCATATTTGAGGCGGGGGGTCTGACTTTTTGTGACGTCATATTTGAGGGGGGGTGGTCTGACTTTTTGTGACGTCACATTTGAGTGGGGGGGGGTGTCTGTCTTTTTGTGACGTCATATTTGAGGGGGGGAGGGTCGGACTTTTTGTGACGTCATATTTGAGGGGGGTGTCTAACTTTTTGTGACGTCATATTTGGGGGGGTCTGACTTTTTCTGACGTCATATTTGAGGGGGGGTCTGACTTTTTGTGACGTCATATTTGAGGGGGGGGTGGTCTGACTTTTTGTGACGTCTCATTTGAGGGGGGGGGTCTGACTTTTTGTGACGTCATATTTGAGGGGGGGGTGGTCTGACTTTTTGTGACGTCATATTTGAGGGGGGGGGTCTGACTTTTTGTGACGTCATGCGACGAATGGGGGGGGGGGGTCAAAATTCGTCAAAAAATCGCGTGACGTCATTTATGGACGGCCTCCTTAGACGTTAACCGAAGCTTCGGTTGGCTGTAATAATTAATTAGGCACACTGGAGTCGACGTTCCGGGCAACACCCCTTGCCCCCTCCTCGACCTCCATCCACCTCTCCCTCTCTTCCCCCATAGCACACACGCACGTGGTCGTGAGCAAGGCCCATTGCCCGGAACGTCGCCTCTTGTACACGCGGTCCTCGACGAAAACCGCACGCGCGTTGAATGGCAGCTGTAGCAGCAGTAGCAGTAGCTGTAGTAGCTGTAGTAGCGGCTGTAGTAGCAGCTGTAGTAGTAGTAGCTGTAGTAGTAGTAGCAGCTGTAGTAGTAGTAGCTGTAGTAGTAGTAGCAGCAGTAGTAGTAGTAGCTGTAGTAGTAGCAGCAGTAGTAGTAGTAGCTGTAGTAGTAGCAGCAGCAGTAGTAGTAGCAGCTGTAGTAGTAGCAGCTGTAGTAGCAGCAGTAGTAGTAGCAGTAGCAGCTGTAGTAGCAGTAGCTGTAGTAGTAGTAGCAGCTGTAGTAGCAGTAGCTGTAGTAGCTGTAGTAGCGGCTGTAGTAGCAGCTGTAGTAGTAGTAGTAGCAGCAGTAGTAGTAGCAGTAGTAGTAGCTGTAGTAGCAGCAGCTGTAGCAGCAGTAGTAGCAGCAGTAGCAGCTGTAGTAGTAGCAGTAGTAGCAGCTGTAGTAGTAGCTGTAGTAGTAGCTGTAGCAGCAGCTGTAGTAGCAGCTGTAGCAGCAGTAGCTGTAGTAGCAGCTGCAGTAGCAGTAGTAGTAGCAGCTGTAGCAGCGGCTGTAGTAGCAGTAGTAGTAGTAGCTGTAGTAGCAGCTGTAGTAGCAGTAGTAGCAGCGGTTGTAGTAGTAGCAGTAGTAGTAGCAGTAGCAGCTGTAGTAGCAGTAGTAGCAGCTGTAGTAGCAGCTGTAGTAGTAGCTGTAGTAGCGGCTGTAGTAGCAGCAGTAGTAGCAGCTGTAGTAGCAGCAGTAGTAGTAGCAGCTGTAGTAGTAGCAGCTGTAGCAGCAGTAGCAGCTGTAGTAGCGGCTGTAGTAGTAGCAGCTGGAGTAGTAGGAGTAGCAGCAGCTGTAGTAGCAGTGGTAGTGTCAGCTGTAGTAGCTGTAGTAGCAGCTGTAGTAGCTGTAGTAGCAGCTGTAGTAGCAGCTGTAGTAACGGTAGTAGCTGTAGTAGTAGCAGCTGTAGCAGCAGTAGCAGCTGTAGTAGCTGTAGTAGTAGCGGCTGTAGTAGTAGCAGTAGTAGCAGCTGTAGTAGCAGCAGTAGTAGCAGCAGTAGTAGCTGTAGTAGCTGTAGTAGCTGTAGTAGTAGCAGCTGTAGTAGTAGCTGTAGTAGTAGCAGCTGTAGTAGTAGCAGTAGTAGCAGCTGTAGTAGCAGTAGTAGTAGCGGCTGTAGTAGCAGCTGTAGCAGCAGCTGTAGTAGTAGCAGTAGTAGCAGCTGTAGCAGCAGCTGTAGCAGCAGCTGTAGCAGCAGCTGTAGTAGTAGCTGTAGTAGCAGCTGTAGCAGCAGCTGTAATAGCAGCAGCTGTAATAGCAGCTGTAGTAGTAGCTGTAGTAGTAGCTGTAGCAGCAGCTGTAGTAGCAGCTGTAGTAGCAGTAGCAGCAGTAGTAGCTGTAGTAGTAGCAGCAATAGTAGTAGTAGCTGTAGTAGTAGCTGTAGCAGCAGCTGTAGTAGCAGCTGTAGTAGCAGTAGCAGCAGTAGTAGCTGTAGTAGTAGCAGCAATAGTAGTAGTAGCTGTAGTAGTAGCTATAGTAGTAGCTGTAGAAGTAGCTGTAGCAGTAGTTGTAGCTGCAGCAGCTGTTGTAGCAGCTGTAGTAGCAGCTGTAGCAGCAGCTGTAGTAGCAGTAGCAGCAGTAGTAGCTGTAGTAGTAGTAGCAGCAGTAGTAGTAGTAGCTGTAGTAGTAGCTGTAGCAGTAGCTGTAGAAGTAGCTGTCGCAGTAGTTGTAGCTGCAGCAGCTGTTGTAGCAGCTGCAGTAGCAGTAGTAGTAGCAGCAGCTGTAGCAGCAGCTGTAGTAGTAGCTGTAGTAGTAGCAGCAGCTGTAGTAGCAGTAGCAGCAGTAGTAGCTGTAGTAGTAGTAGTAGCTGTAGTAGTAGCTGTAGTAGTAGCTGTAGTAGTAGCTGTCGCAGTAGTTGTAGCTGCAGCAGCTGTTGTAGCAGCTGCAGTAGCAGTAGTAGTAGCAGCAGCTGTAGTAGCAGCTGTAGCAGCAGCTGTAGCAGCAGCTGTAGTAGTAGCAGTAGTAGCAGCTGTAGTAGTAGCAGCAGCTGTAGTAGCAGCTGTAGCAGCAGCTGTAGTAGCAGCTGTAGTAGTAGCTGTAGTAGCAGCTGTAGCAGCAGCTGTAGTAGCAGTAGTATCTGTAGTAGTAGCTGTAGTAGTAGCAGTAGCTGTAGCAGTAGTTGTAGCTGCAGCAGCTGTAGTAGCAGCTGTAGTAGCAGTAGTTGTAGCTGCAGCAGCTGTAGTAGCAGCTGTAGTAGCAGCTGTAGCAGCAGCTGTAGTAGCAGTAGCAGCAGTAGTAGCTGTAGTAGTAGCAGCAGTAGTAGTAGTAGCTGTAGTAGTAGCTGTAGTAGTAGCTGTAGAAGTAGCTGTAGCAGTAGTTGTAGCTGCAGCAGCTGTTGTAGCAGCTTTAGTAGCAGTAGTAGTAGCAGCTGTAGTAGCAGCTGTAGCAGCAGCAGCTGTAGCTGCAGCTGTAGTAGCAGCTGTAGTAGTAGCAGTAGTAGCAGCTGTAGTAGTAGCAGTAGCAGCAGCTGTAGTAGCAGCTGTAGCAGCAGCTGTAGCAGCAGCTATAGCAGCAACTGTAGTAGCAGCTGTAGTAGTAGCAGTAGCAGCAGCTGTAGTAGCAGCTGTAGCAGCAGCTGTAGTAGCAGCTGTAGTAGTAGCTGTAGTAGCAGCTGTAGCAGCAGCTGTAGTAGCAGTAGTATCTGTAGTAGTAGCTGTAGTAGTAGCAGTAGAAGTAGCTGTAGCAGTAGTTGTAGCTGCAGCAGCTGTAGTAGCAGCTGTAGTAGTAGTTGTAGCTGCAGCAGCTGTAGTAGCAGCTGTAGTAGCAGCTGTAGCAGCAGCTGTAGCAGCGGCTGTAGTAGCGGCTGCAGTAGCAGCTGTAGTAGTAGCAGTAGCAGCAGCTGTAGTAGCAGCTGTAGTAGCGGCTGTAGTAGCGGCTGTAGTAGTAGCAGTAGCAGCAGCAGCTGTAGTAGCAGCTGTAGCAGCAGCTGTAGCAGTAGCTGAAGTAGTAGCAGTAGTAGCAGCTGTAGTAGTAGCAGTAGTAGCAGCTGTAGTAGTAGCAGCAGCTGTAGTAGCAGCTGTAGCAGCAGCGGTAGTAGCAGTAGCAGCAGTAGTCGCTGTAGCAGTAGTAGTAGTAGCTGTAGTAGTAGCAGTAAAAGTAGCTGTAGTAGTAGTTGTAGCTGCATCAGCTGTAGTAGCAGCTGTAGTAGCAGCTGTAGTAGTAGTAACAGTAGTAGCAGCTGTAGTAGCAGCTGTAGTAGTAGTAACAGTAGTAGCAGCTGTAGTAGTAGCAGTAGTAGCAGCTGTAGTAGTAGCAGCAGCTGTAGTAGCAGCTGTAGCAGCAGCTGTAGTAGCAGTAGCAGCAGTAGTCGCTGTAGCAGTAGTAGCTGTAGTAGTAGCAGTAGAAGTAGCTGTAGTAGTAGTTGTAGCTGCAGCAGCTGTAGTAGCAGCTGTAGTAGCAGCTGTATTAGCAGCTGTAGTAGTAGTAACAGTAGTAGCAGCTGTAGTAGCAGCAGCTGTAGTAGCAGCAGCTGTAGTAGTAGCTGTTGTAGCAGCAGCAGCTGTAGTAGCAGCTGTAGTAGCAGCTGTAGGAGTAGCAGTAGTAGCAGCTGTAGTAGTAGCAGTAGTAGCAGCTGTAGTAGCAGCTGTAGTAGCAGCAACTGTAGCAGGTGACGAGAGTCTCGAATCGCAATGTGTCTAACGGGACGAGAAACACTACTGATGGCTAGAATATCTTTTTCAATAAAAGTATTTTGTATATCAATTATAGCGTGTGTGGGTGTGTGTGAGGGTGAGTGTGTGTGTGAGAGTGTGTGTGTGGGTGAGTGTGTGTGTGAGTGTGTGGGTGAGTGTGTGGGTGAGTGTGTGTGTGAGTGTGTGTGTGAGTGAGTGTGTGGGTGAGGGGGTGAGTGAGGGGGTGAGTGAGTGAGTGGGTGTGTGTGTGAGTGTGTGGGTGGGAGAGTGTGTGTGAGTGTGGGTGAGTAAGTGAGTGTGGGTGAGTTAGTGAGTGAGTGTGGGTGAGTGAGTGTGTGTGTGATTGCGTGAGTGAGTGTGTGAGTGTGTGTGAGTGTGTGGGTGAGTGTGTGGGTGAGTGTGTGGGTGAGTGTGTGGGTGAGTGTGTGGGTGAGTGTGTGGGTGAGTGTGTTGAGTGTGTGTGTGAGTGTGTGTGTGTGAGTGTGTGAGTGGGTGTGTGTGTGAGTGGGTGAGTGAGTGTGTGGGTGAGTGAGTGTGTGAGTGTGTGTGTGAGTGTGTGTGTGAGTGGGTGTGTGAGTGACTGCATTGGGTACGCGGTCCAGACCTCCCCAGAGACCCTGGCTGACAGAGGAAGTGTTCAGAATGGTTGAGAAAAAGCGACAGGCCCACTGTCATCGGATACAGCATCCCACGTCAGAGAATGAGGAGGCTTACCGCAGCCTTCGCTCGGAGGTTCGGAGAGCCGTGAGGCGCTGCAAGGATGGGTGGTGGTCGCGGGTTGCTGAGGAGATGGAGTCTGCCTCAGTGGCCCGCGATCACAAATCTCTATTTAACTCCATCAAAAAAGTAACCTGCAGTGCCACACCTATTACCATCATTAGGGGAAAAAACGGTGATCCAATCTCCGACCCCCAGGAACGGGTTTGCAGATTTGCTGAGCATTTCTGTGAGGTCCTGGGGGAGGGAAAATCCCTCAGCCAGGAAAACATCGTGGCACAAAGTGGGGATGACCCTGCTGAGGCTGCGGTGCCTCAAATATTGGAAGAAGTCACCCCCTGTGAGTGGCTGCCTGAGGTGCCATCTGTTGAGGAAGTACTGAAGGCGATCCGGAGTCTGAGACCAGGAAAGGCACCGGGTAGAGATGATCTCCCAAGCGAAATGCTGAGGGAGGGGGGCGTTGGTGCACAGGCTGCCCTATATGACATCATAACAACAGTCTGGACCACTGGACGAGTTCCGCAGGATTGGAAGGATGCCCTGGTGGTCCCCCTCTTTAAGAAGGGGGACCGCACAGACTCTAACAACTACAGGGGCATCTCACTCCTCAGTGTGCTGGGAAAGGTCCTGGCAAGGATTATTCAACATCGCATTGCCAGGCACGCTGAGGAGAGGCTTGCGGAGCTCCAATGCGGTTTCAGGAAAGGGCGGTCCTGCACAGATGCCATATTTTCTGTCCGTCTGCTACAGCAGAGGTGTAGGGAATTCCAACAAGACCTGCATCTCTGCTTTATTGACCTGGTCAAGGCCTATGAAACCATCAGTAGGCCTGGGCTCTGGGTTGTTCTTCGTGCTTTTGGAGTCCCTGACCCTCTGCTCACGATCATTAAGGACCTTCATGATGGTGAGCGAGCCCGGGTACAACTACGTGGCCGGGAGTCAGAGCCATTCCCTGTACACCCTGGGGTGCGACAGGGATGTCCTCTGGCTCCCACATTATTTAACATCTATTTTGACACGTAGTTCGTGAAGCCTTCAATAGCTGTACCGGGGGAATCTCCATTTGGTACAGATATAATGGGAGGCTGATCGATGCCCGGGTGCGGTCAAGGGATGGCTCCCTATTGCTCAACCACGTTATGTATGCCGATGATTTGGTAATAGCTGCGCATTCAGAGGAGGAGTTGGAGACGCTGCTGCTGAGACTGGAGCGTGCCACTAAGAGGTGGGGCCTTACCATCAGCCCTACCAAAACTAAGCACCTGCCTGGGTATTTTGTACCATCGGACACTCCACCCCCACAACTCCCAATCGGTGATGGGGCAGTTGTGGAGAGAGTGGAGAGTTTCCCATACCTGGGCAGTGTGCTTATAACCGGTTCCAGTTTAACAGCAGAGGTCTCACTCCGAATCTGTCGAGCGGCAATATATTTTCATCGGTTGCGTAACGCTGTGTGGAAGCTACCTGGTCTGTCGCTCCGCACTAAGCTTCAGGTCTTCTCGGCCATGGTCATTCCCTCCCTTCTTTACGCTTGCGAAACGTGGACCCCCCTAATGGAACATCTTCGCCGGTTAGAAACATTTAGGCTAGCCTGCCTACGATCCATCTTTGGTTTAACCAGGCTGGATTGTGTGAGGAGCTCACAAATTCTTGAAAGATCTGGGCAAGGTCCCATCGGTGAGCTCCTCCGGCAGGCAAGGCTGCGATGGCTGGGTCATGTAGCCCGCATGCCCAGCCACCGCATGCCGAAACAGCTTTTGTTCGGCCGGATCGAGGGGGTTAAACGGGCGCGGCATGGGCTAGAGAAGAGATGGAGTGATGTGGTACAGGAGGACGTGGAGCTGAGTGGACTTGCCGATGATTGGTACCAGTGGTGTCAAGATCGGCCTCTGTGGAGGAGGCTCGTGAAGGACGCTACTGGGCAGTTGGAGGCAGTCGCCCTCCAACAACAACGGAGGGCGGAGGAGCGACGCTCACAACAATGAGCGGAGCGCCGGGTGGCTAAAGCACAGCAGGTTGGCACAGTAGGGGGCACAGGTGGTGCATCAGCCAGTCATCTCAGTCAGTCGACCCGTGGTACCTGGGTCTGCCCCGTGACCTCCTGCCAGCGGGCGTTTGACACTTCACGTGGCCTCAAGGTGCACATGGCCTGGCACAAGCGTCGTGGTGACGTCACCGCCACTTAGTGGCGAATGGCGGTTGTTGTTGTTGAGTGTGTGTGTGAGTGTGTGGGTGAGTGAGTGAGTGTCTGGGTGAGGTGGTGAGTGTGTGGGTGTGTGTGGGTTAAGGTGTCTTAATTATCAACAGGTGTATATCGGATTAATTGTTTAAGTGGCAGATGCTACATTGGACAGACGGGATGTAACATCAGCATAAGACTAAAAGAACACCAAAGAAATATTAAATTATCTCAAACACAACTGTCGGCAGTGGCAGAACATGCTTGTCAACAATGACACTCAATTGATCTTGATAACGTTGAAGTGTTGTGTAAAACTAATTATTACTGGCAAAGACTAATTAGAAAATCAATTGAAATTGATAGAAATAGAAATAACTTTAATCGCTCTCACAGCTACAGGCTTAGTGCGGCTTGGAAGCGTATTATTAAATAACGCATATTACAATTCCTTATAGGGGAAACACATACAAAATTAACGAATTCCTAACGTGGCATACAATCACAATAACACACATTGCAACCAATTACTAATCTACAACTCATTACTAATCATAACCATTGACTGATTACCAATGGATTATATAATCACTGCACCTGAATGAGTTAAATGATGAAGTCACCCTGCTGCTGCTGCTGGTCTATTTAAGACCGAGAGCAAGTGGCGAGGGCTTTACCATCCTGGCGATGTGCCCGATGATGCTGGGGATGTAATTATCAGCGAAACGTCGTACTAACTCAAACTGTAAATGTTGTGGATTCACTCTTCAACAACACCGCACCGGTGTGGGGCTAATAAAGTAGTGTACTAGTTTGTCTTTTGTCAACGTGACACTTTATTTTTTGCTGATTGGCCGTGTCGGGTGGTGGAGGGTTATGACACATTTATAAATAACGCGATCTAACCCAAAAACCTTTATTATGAATAATATTGGTGAACGACAGCCTACGTGTTAAATTACCAACGAGCTGTGCCGGCATCGGCACATCCACACAACATCATGGATGCAGGCCGGGTCCAAGCAAGAACATCTGCCGGACTTCATAGTGACGGACCAGCGGATGCGGGCCCATGTCCTTGACACCAGGACCTACCGTGGAGCTGATCTGCCCTCTGACCATCGACTAGTCATCTGTAAGATGCGCCTGCCATTCTTCCACTCCGGTGGTGGGTGTACACCCAGGACCCCATTCCAACCTAAAGTGACCTGGTCTCAGCTAGCAGATGAAAGTTGCAAGCGAGAATTTCATCATCGCTTGCGGCTGGGGTTGGCATCGTCCCCCGCTCCTCCTGATGTCGAGGGGAAATAGGCGAGGTTTAGGACTGTGACTCATGCAGCTGCAATGGCTGCTTTGGGTACGCGGTCCAGACCTCCCCCCCAGAGACCCTGGCTGACAGAGGAGGTGTTCCGGCTGGCTGAGAAAAAGCGACAGGCCCACCCTCATCGGCTACAGAATCCCACGTCAGAGAATGAGGAGGCTTACCGCAGCCTTCGCTCGGAGGTTCGGAGAGCCGTGAGGCGCTGCAAGGATGGGTGGTGGTCGCGGGTTGCTGAGGAGATGGGAGTCTGCCTCAGTGGCCCGTGATCACAAATCACTCTTTAATTCCATCAAAAAATAACTTTCAGCGGCACACATATCACCATCACTAGGGGAAAGAATGGTGTTCAAATCTCCGACCCCCAGAAACAGGTTAACAGATTTGTTGAGCATTCCTGTGAGGTCTTTGGGAGGGAGGGGAAATCCCTCAGCCAGGAAAACATCGTGGCACAAAGTGGGGATGACCCTGCTGAGGCTGCGGTGCCTCAAATATTGGAAGAAGTCACCCCCTGTGAGTGGCTGGCTAAGGTGCCATCTGTTGAGGAAGTACTGAAGGCGATCCGGAGTCTGAGACCAGGAAAGGCAGCGGGCAGAGATGATCTCCCAAGCGAAATGCTGAGGGAGGGGGCGTTTGTGCACAGACTGCCCTATATGACATCATAACAACAGTCTGGACCACTGGACGGGTTCCGCAGGATTGGAAGGATGCCCTGGTGGTCCCCCCTCTTTAAGAAGGGGGGCCGCACAGACTGTAACAACTACAGGGGCATCTCACTCCTCAGTGTGCCGGGAAAGGTCCTGGCAAGGATTATTCAACATCGCCTTGCCAGACACGCTGAGGAGAGGCTTGCAGAGCCCCAATGCGGTTTCAGGAAAGGGTGGTCCTGCACAGATGCCATATTTTCTGCCCGTCTGCTACAGCAGAGGTGTAGGGAATTCCAACAAGACCTACATCTCTGCTTTATTGACCTGGTCAAGGCCTATGATACCATTAGTAGGCCTGGGCTCTGGGTTGTTCTTCGTGCTTTTGGAGTCCCTGACCCTCTGCTCACGATCATTAAGGACCTTCATGATGGTGAGCGGGCCCAGGTAAAACTACGTGGCTGGGAGTCAGAGCCATTCCCTGTACACCTTGGGGTGCGACAGGGATGTCCTCTGGCTCCCACATTATTTAACATCTATTTTGACCACGTAGTTCGTGAAGCCTTCAATAGCTGTACCGGGGGAATCTCCATTTGGTACAGATATAATGGGAGGCTGATCGATGCCCGGGTGCGGTCAAGGGATGGCTCCCTATTGCTCAACCACGTTATGTATGCCGACGATTTGGTAATAGCTGCTCATTCAGAGGAGGAGTTGGAGACGCTGCTGCTGAGACTGGAGCGTGCCACTAAGAGATGGGGCCTTACCATCAGCCCCACCAAAACTAAGCACCTGCCTGGGTATTTTGTACCATCGGACACTCCACCCCCACAACTCCCAATCGGTGATGGGGCAGTTGTGGAGAGAGTGGAGAGTTTCCCATACCTGGGCAGTGTGCTTATAACCGGTTCCAGTTTAACAGCAGAGGTCTCACTCCGAATCTGTCGATCGGCAATATATTTTCATCGGTTGCGTAACGCTGTGTGGAAGCTACCTGGTCTGTCGCTCCGCACTAAGCTTCAGGTCTTCTCGGCCACGGTCATTCCCTCCCTTCTTTACGCTTGCGAAACGTGGACCCCCCTAATAGAACATCTTCGCCGGTTAGAAACATTTAGGCTAGCCTGCCTATGATCCATCTTGGGTTTAACCAGGCTGGATTGTGTGAGGAGCTCACAAATCCTTGAAAGATCTGGGCAAGGTCCCATCGGTGAGCTCCTCCGGCAGGCAAGGCTGCGTTGGCTGGGTCCTGTAGCCCGCATGCCCAGCCACCGCATGCCGAAACAGCTTTTGTTCGGCCGGATCGAGGGGGCTAAACAGGCGCGGCACGGGCTAGAGAAGAGATGGAGTGACGTGGTACAGGAGGACGTGGAGCTGAGTGGACTTGCCGATGACTGGTACCAGCGGTGTCAAGATCGGCCTCTGTGGAGGAGGCTCGTGAAGGACGCTACTGGGCAGTTGGAGGCAGTCGCCCTCCAACAACAACGGAGGGCGGAGGAGCGACGCTCACAACAGCGAGCGGAGCGCCGGGTGGCTAAAGCACAGCAGGTTGGCACAGTAGGGGGCACAGGTGGTGCATCAGCCAGTCATCTCAGTCAGTCGACCCGTGGTACCTGGGTCTGCCCCGTGACCTCCTGCCAGCGGGCGTTTGACACTTCACGTGGCCTCAAGGTGCACATAGCCTGGCACAAGCGTCGTGGTGACGTCACCGCCACTTAGTGGCGAATGGCGGTTGTTGTTGTTGAGTAGGTGTGTGTGTGAGTGTGTGGGTGAGTGAGTGTGTGTGAGTGTGTGGGTGAGTGAGTGAGTGTCTGGGTGAGTGTGTAAGTGAGTGTGTGTGAGTGAGTGTATGAGTGAGTGTGTGTGAGTGTGTGGGTGAGTGAGTGAGTGTCTGGGTGAGTGTGTGAGTGAGTGTGTGTGTGAGTGAGTGTATGAGTGAGTGTGTGGATGAGTGAGTGAGTGTCTGGGTGAGTGTGTGAGTGAGTGTGTGTGTGTGAGTGAGTGTATGAGTGAGTGTGTGTGAGTGTGTGGGTGAGTGAGTGTCTGGGTGAGGTGGTGAGTGTGTGGGTGTGTGTGGGTTAAGGTGTCTTAATTATCAACAGGTGTATATCGGATTAATTGCTTAAGTGGCAGATGCTACATTGGACAGACGGGATGTAACATCAGCATAAGACTAAAAGAACACCAAAGAAATATTAAATTATCTCAAACACAACTGTCGGCAGTGGCAGAACATGCTTGTCAACAATGACACTCAATTGATCTTGATAACGTTGAAGTGTTGTGTAAAACTAATTATTACTGGCAAAGACTAATTAGAAAATCAATTGAAATTGAGTGAAATAGAAATAACTTTAATAGCTCTCACAGCTACAGGCTTAGTGCGGCTTGGAAGCGTATTATTAAATAACACATATTACAATTCCTTATAGGGGAAACACATACTAATTAACGGATTCCTAACGTGGCATATAATCACAATAACACACATTGCAACCAATTACTAATCTACAACTCATTACTAATCATAACCATTGACTGATTACCAATGGATTATATAATCACTGCACATGAATGAGTTAAATGATGAAGTCACCCTGCTGCTGCTGGTCTATTTAAGACCGGGAGCAAGTGGCGAGGGCTTTACCATCCTGGCGAATTGCCCGATGATGCTGGGGATGTAATTACCAGCGAAACGTCGTACTAACTCAAACTGTAAATGTTGTGGATTCACTCTTCAACAACACCGCACCGGTGGGGGGCTAAAGTAGTGTACTATTTTGTCTTTTGTCAACGTGACACTTTATTTTTTGCTGATTGGCCGTGTCGGGTGGTGGAGGGTTACGACACATTTATAAATAACGCGATCTAACCCAAAAACCTTTATTATGAATAATATTGGTGAACGACAGCCTACGTGATAAATTACCAACGAGCTGTTCCGGCATCGGCGCATCCATACAACATCATGGATGCACGCTGGGTCCAAGCAAGAACATCTGCCGGACTACATAGTGACGGACCAGCGGATGCGGGCCCATGTCCTTGACACCAGGACCTACCGTGGAGCTGATCTGCCCTCTGACCATCGACTAGTCATCTGTAAGATGCGCCTGCCATTCTTCCACTCCGGTGGTGGGTGTACACCCAGGACCCCATTCCAACCTAAAGTGACCTGGTCTCAGCTAGCAGATGAAAGTTGCAAGCGAGAATTTCATCATCGCTTGCGGCTGGGGTTGGCATCGTCCCCCGCTCCTCCTGATGTCGAGGGGAAATAGGCGAGGTTTAGGACTGTGACTCATGCAGCTGCAATGGCTGCTTTGGTCCAGACCTCCCCAGAGACCCTGGCTGACAGAGGAGGTGTTCCGGCTGGCTGAGAAAAAGCGACAGGCCCACTCTCATCGGCTACAGAATCCCACGTCAGAGAATGAGGAGGCTTACCGCAGCCTTCGCTCGGAGGTTCGGAGAGCCGTGAGGCGCTGCAAGGATGGGTGGTGGTCGCGGGTTGCTGAGGAGATGGGAGTCTGCCTCAGTGGCCTGTGATCACAAATCACTCTTTAATTCCATCAAAAAAGTAACTTTCAGCGGCACACATATCACCATCACTAGGGGAAAGAATGGTGTTCAAATCTCCGACCCCCAGAAACAGGTTAACAGATTTGTTGAGCATTCCTGTGAGGTCTTTGGGAGGGAGGGGAAATCCCTCAGCCAGGAAAACATCGTGGCACAAAGTGTGGATGACACTGCTGAGGCTACGGTGCCTCAAATATTTGAAGAAGTCACCCCCTGTGAGTGGCTGGCTGAGGTGCCATCTGTTGAGGAAGTACTGAAGGCGATCCAGAGCCTGAGACCAGTAAAAGCACCGGGCAGAGATGATTTCCCAAAATACATGCTGAGGGAGGGTGGCGTATGTGCACAGACTGCCCTACATGACATCATAACAACAGTCTGGACCACTGGACGGGTTCCGCAGAATTGGAAGAATTCCCTGGCGGTCTCATCACACAGAGACCCATAGACTCACTCACACATAGACCCATAGACTCACTCACACAGAGACCCATAGACTCACTCACACAGAGACCCATAGACTCACTCACACAGAGATCCATAGACTCACGCAAACAGAGACCCATAGACTCACTCACACAGAGACCCATAGACTCACTAACACAGAGACCCATAGACTCACTCACACAGAGACCCATAGACTCACTCACACAGAGACCCATAGACTCACACAGAGAGCCATAGGCTCACTCACACAGAGACCCATAGACTCACTCACACAGAGACCCATAGACTCACACAGAGAACCCTAGACTCACCATAGAGACCCATAGACTCACTCACACAGAGACCCATAGACTCACTAACACAGAGACCCATAGACTCACTCACACAAAGACCCATAGACTCACTCACACAGAGACCCATAGACTCACACAGAGAGCCATAGGCTCACTCACACAGAGACCCATAGACTCACTCACACAGAGATCCATAGACTCACTGACACAGAGACCCATAGACTCACTCACACAGAGAGACCCATAGACTCCCCACAGAGAGACCCATAGACTCACCTCACACAGAGACCCATAGATTCACTCACACAGAGAGACAAAGACTCACACAGAGAGACATAGACTCACTCACACAGAGACCCATAGACTCACACGCACAGAGACCCATAGACTCACTCACACAGAGACCCATAGACTCACTCACACAGAGACCCATAGACTCACCCACACAGAGACCCATAGACTCACTCACACAGACACCCATAGACTCACTCACACAGAGACTCATAGACTCCCCACACAGAGACCCATAGACTCCCCACACAGAGACCCATAGACTCACTCACACAGAGACCCATAGACTCACTACACAGAGACCCATAGACTCACACAGAGACCCATAGACTCACTCACATAGAGACCCATAGACTCACTCACACAGAGACCCATAGACTCACTCACACAGAGACTCATAGACTCACTCACACAGAGACCCATAGACTCACTCACACAGAGGCCCATAGACTCACTCACACAGAGACCCATAGACTTACTCACACAGAGACCCATAGACTCCCTCACACAGAGACCCATAGACTCACTCACACAGAGACCCATAGACTCACTCACACAGAGACCCATAGACTCACTCACACAGAGACCCATAGACTCACACAGAGAACCCTAGACTCACCATAGAGACCCATAGACTCACTCACACAGAGACCCATAGACTCACTCACACAAAGACTCATAGACTCACTCACACAGGGACCCATAGACTCACTCACACAGAGACCCATAGACTCACTCACACAAAGACTCATAGACTCACTCACACAGAGACCCATAGAATCACTCACACAGAGACCCATAGACTCACTCACACAGAGACCCATAGACTCACTCACACAGACACCCATAGACTCACTCACACAGAGACTCATAGACTCACTCACACAGAGACCCATAGACTCACTCACACAGAGACCCATAGACTCACTCACACAGAGACCCATAGAAACTCTCACACAGAGACCCATAGACTCACCACTACACAGAGACCGATAGACTCACTCACACAGAGACTCATAGACTCACTCACACAGAGACCCATAGACTCACCACTACACAGAGACCCATAGACTCACTCACACAGAGACCCATAGACTCACTCACACAGAGACTCATAGACTCACTCACACAGAGACCCATAGACTCACTCACACAGAGGCCCATAGACTCACTCACACAGAGACCCATAGACTTACTCACACAGAGACCCATAGACTCCCTCACACAGAGACCCATAGACTCACTCACACAAAGACCCATAGACTCACTCACACAGAGACCCATAGACTCACTCACACAGAGACCCATAGACTCACACAGAGAACCCTAGACTCACCATAGAGACCCATAGACTCACTCACACAGAGACCCATAGACTCACTCACACAAAGACTCATAGACTCACTCACACAGGGACCCATAGACTCACTCACACAGAGACCCATAGACTCACTCACACAAAGACTCATAGACTCACTCACACAGAGACCCATAGAATCACTCACACAGAGACCCATAGACTCACTCACACAGAGACCCATAGACTCACTCACACAGACACCCATAGACTCACTCACACAGAGACTCATAGACTCACTCACACAGAGACCCATAGACTCACTCACACAGACACCCATAGACTCACTCACACAGAGACCCATAGACCCTCTCACACAGAGACCCATAGACTCACCACTACACAGAGACCGATAGACTCACTCACACAGAGACTCATAGACTCACTCACACAGAGACCCATAGACTCACCACTACACAGAGACCCATAGACTCACCACTACACAGAGACCCATAGACTCACCACTACACAGAGACCCATAGACTCACTCACACAGAGACCCATAGACTCACTCACACAAAGACTCATAGACTCACTCACACAGAGACCCATAGAATCACTCACACAGAGACCCATAGACTCACTCACACAGAGACCCATAGACTCACTCACACAGACACCCATAGACTCACTCACACAGAGACTCATAGACTCACTCACACAGAGACCCATAGACTCACTCACACAGACACCCTAAGACTCACTCACACAGAGACCCATAGACCCTCTCACACAGAGACCCATAGACTCACCACTACACAGAGACCGATAGACTCACTCACACAGAGACTCATAGACTCACTCACACAGAGACCCATAGACTCACCACTACACAGAGACCCATAGACTCACCACTACACAGAGACCCATAGACTCACCACTACACAGAGACCCATAGACTCACTCACACAGAGACCCATAGACTCACTCACACAAAGACTCATAGACTCACTCACACAGAGACCCATAGAATCACTCACACAGAGACCCATAGACTCACACACACAGAGACCCATAGACTCACTCACACAGAGACCCATAGACTCACTCACACAGAGACCCATAGACTCACTCACACAGAGACCCATAGACTCACACAGAGACCCATAGACTCACTCACACAAAGACCCATAGACTCACACACACAGAGACCCATAGACTCACTCACACAGACACCCATAGACTCACTCACACAGACACCCATAGACTCACTCACACAGAGACCCATAGACTCACTCACACAGATACCCATAGACTCACTCACACAGAGACCCATAGACTCACTCACACAGAGACCCATAGACTCACTCACACAGAGACCCATAGACTCACTCACACAGAGACCCATAGACTCACTCACACAGAGACCCATAGACTCACTCACACAGAGAGACAAAGACTCACTCGCACAGAGACCCATAGACTCACTCACACAGAGACCCATAGACTCACCACTACACAGAGACCCATAGACTCACTCACACAAAGACCCATAGACTCACCACTACACAGAGACCCATAGACTCACTCACACAAAGACCCATAGACTCACCACTACACAGAGACCCATAGACTCACTCACACAGAGACCCATAGACTCACTCACACAGAGACCCATAGACTCACTCACACAGAGACCCATAGACTCACTCACACAGAGACCCATAGACTCACTCACACAGACAGCCATAGACTCACTCACACAGAGACCCATAGACTCACTCACACAGAGACCCATAGACTCACTCACACAGACACCCATAGACTCACTCACACAGAGACCCATAGACTCACTCACACAGAGACCCATAGACTCACTCACACAGAGACCCATAGACTCACTCCACAGAGACCCATAGACTCACTCACACAGAGACCCATAGACTCACTCACACACAGACCCATAGACTCACTCACACAGAGACCCATAGACTCACTCACACAGAGACCCATAGACTCACACAGAGACCTATAGACTCACTCACACAGAGACCCATAGACTCACTCACACAGAGACCCATAGACTCACTCACACAAAGACTCATAGACTCACTCACACAGGGACCCATAGACTCACTCACACAGAGACCCATAGACTCACTCACACAGAGACCCATAGACTCACTCACACAGAGACCCACAGACTCACTCACACAGAGACCCATAGACTCACTCACACAGAGACCCATAGACTCACTCACACAGAGACCCATAGACTCACTCACACAGAGACCCATAGACTCACTCACACAGAGACCCATAGACTCACCACTACACAGAGACCCATAGACTCACTCACACAGAGACCCATAGACTCACCACTACACAGAGACCCATAGACTCACTCACACAGAGACCCATAGACTCACCACTACACAGAGACCCATAGACTCACTCACACAGAGACCCATAGACTCACTCACACAGAGACCCATAGACTCAATAACACAGAGACCCATAGACTCAATCACACAGAGACCCATAGACTCACTCACACAGAGACCCATAGACTCAATAACACAGAGACCCATAGACTCAATAACACAGAGACCCATAGACTCACTCACACAGAGACCCATAGACTCACTCACACAGAGACCCATAGACTCACTCACACAGAGACCCATAGACTCACTCACACAGAGACCCATAGACTCACTCACACAGACACCCATAGACTCACCACTACACAGAGACTCATAGACTCACTCACACAGACACCCATAGACTCACTCATACAGAGACCCATAGACTCACTCACACAGAGACCCATAGACTCACTCACACAGAGACCCATAGACTCACTCACACACAGACCCATAGACTCACTCACACAAAGACTCATAGACTCACTCACACAGAGACCCATAGACTCACTCACACAGAGACCCATAGACTCACTCACACAGAGACCCATAGACTCAATAACACAGAGACTCATAGACTCACTCATACAGAGATCCATAGACTCACTCACACAGAGACCCATAGACTCACTCACACAGAGACCCACATACTCACTCACACAGAGACCCATAGACTCACCACTACACAGAGACCCATAGACTCACTCACACAGAGACCCATACACTCACACACACAGATACCCATAGACTCACCACTACACAGACACCCATAGACTCACTCACACAGAGACCCATAGACTCACTCACACAGAGACCCATAGACTCACTCACACAGACACCCATAGACTCACTAGCACAGAGGCCCATAGACTCACTCACACAGAGACCCATAGACTCACTCACACAGAGACCCATAGACTCACTCACACAGACACCCATAGACTCACTCACACAGAGACCCATAGACTCACTCACACAGACACCCATAGACTCACTCACACAGAGACCCATAGACTCACTCACACAGACACCCATAGACTCACTCACACAGAGACCCATAGACTCACTCACACAGAGACCCATAGACTCACTCACACAGAGACTCATAGACTCACTCACACAGAGACCCATAGACTCACTCACACAGAGACCCACATACTCACCACACACAGAGACCCATAGACTCACTCACACAGAGACCCATAGACTCACTCACACAGAGACCCATAGACTCACTCACACAGAGACCCATAGACTCACTCACACAGAGACCCATAGACTCACTCACACAGAGACCCATAGACTCACTCACACAGAGACCCATAGACTCACTCACACAGAGACCCATAGACTCACTCACACAGAGACCCATAGACTCACTCACACAGAGACCCATAGACTCACTCACACAGAGACCCATAGACTCACTCACACAGAGACCCATAGACTCACTCCACAGAGACCCATAGACTCACTCACACAGAGACCCATAGACTCACTCACACAGAGACCCATAGACTCACTCACACAGAGACCCATAGACTCACTCACACAGAGACCCATAGACTCACTCACACAGAGACCCATAGACTCACCACTACACAGAGACCCATAGACTTACTCACACAGAGACCCATAGACTCACCACCACACAGAGACCCATAGACTCACTCACACAGAGACCCATAGACTCACCACTACACAGAGACCCATAGACTCACTCACACAGAGACCCATAGACTCACTCACACAGAGACCCATAGACTCAATAACACAGAGACCCATAGACTCAATCACACAGAGACCCATAGACTCACTCACACAGAGACCCATAGACTCAATAACACAGAGACCCATAGACTCAATAACACAGAGACCCATAGACTCACTCACACAGAGACCCATAGACTCACTCACACAGAGACCCATAGACTCACTCACACAGAGACCCATAGACTCACTCACACAGAGACCCATAGACTCACTCACACAGAGACCCACATACTCACCACACACAGAGACCCATAGACTCACTCACACAGAGACCCATAGACTCACTCACACAGAGACCCATAGACTCACTCACACAAAGACTCATAGACTCACTCACACAGAGACCCATAGTCTCACTCACACAGACACCCATAGACTCACTCACACAGAGACCCATAGACTCACTCACACAGAGACCCATAGACTCACTCACACAGAGACCCACAGACTCACTCACACAGAGACCCATAGACTCACTCACACAGAGACCCATAGACTCACTCACACAGAGACCCATAGACTCAATAACACAGAGACCCATAGACTCAATCACACAGAGACCCATAGACTCACTCACACAGAGACCCATAGACTCAATAACACAGAGACCCATAGACTCAATAACACAGAGACCCATAGACTCACTCACACAGAGACCCATAGACTCACTCACACAGAGACCCATAGACTCACCACACACAGAGACCCATAGACTCACTCACACAGAGACCCACATACTCACCACACACAGAGACCCATAGACTCACTCACACAGAGACCCATAGACTCACTCACACAGAGACCCACATACTCACCACACACAGAGACCCATAGACTCACTCACACAGACACCCATAGACTCACTCACACAGAGACTCATAGACTCACTCACACAGAGACCCATAGACTCACTCACACAGAGACAAAGACTCACTCACACAGAGACCCATAGACTCACTCACACAGAGACCCATAGACTCACTCACACAGAGACCCATAGACTCACTCACACAAAGACCCATAGACTCACTCACACAGAGACCCACAGACTCACTCACACATAGAGACTCAGACTCACTCACACAGAGACCCATAGACTCACTCACACAGAGACCCATAGACTCACTCACACAGACACCCATAGACTCACTCACACAGACACCCATAGACTCACCACTACACAGAGACCCATAGACTCACTCACACAGAGACCCATAGACTCACTCACACAGAGACCCATAGACTCACTCACACAGAGACCCATAGACTCACACAGACACCCATAGACTCACCACTACACAGAGACTCATAGACTCACTCACACAGACACCCATAGACTCACTCACACAGACACCCATAGACTCACTCACACAGACACCCATAGACTCACTCACACAGAGACCCATAGACTCACTCACACAGAGACCCATAGACTCACCACTACACAGAGACCCATAGACTCACCACTACACAGAGACCCATAGACCCATCACACCCGGCCGCCTTTGTCTCCCCGGATCAGCCCCTCCCCCACACCACGTGGTTCTCGTCAGTCACGCCATCGTCCTTATCTCTCGCCCCACGTGGTCCCCCTCGCTGACCCCAATTGCCCCCGGGGACCCCAAATAAACCATCACCCCCACTCATCCCTCTCCCTTCCTCCCCCCTCCTCCTCCATCCCTATGTGTGAGTGAGTCTATGGGTCTCTGTGTGAGTGAGTTTATGGGTATCTGTGTGAGTGAGTGAATGAGTCGATGGGTCTCTGTGTGAGTGAGTCTATGGGTCTCTGTGTGAGTGAGTCTATCGGTCTCTGTGTGAGTGAGTTTATGGGTCTTTGTGTGCGTGAGTCTATGGGTCTCTGTGTGAGTCTATGGGGCTCTGCGTGAGTGAGTCTATGGGTCTCTGTGTGAGTGAGTGAATGAGTCGATGGGTCTCTGTGTGAGTGAGTCTATGGGTCTCTGTGTGAGTGAGTCTATGGGTCTCTGTGTGAGTGAGTCTATGGGTCTCTGTGTGAGTGAGTCTATGGCTGTCTGTGTGAGTGAGTCTATGGGTCTCTGTGTGAGTCAGTCTATGGGTCTCTGCGTGAGTGAGTCTGTGGGTCTCTGTGTGAGTGAGTCTATGGGTCTCGGTGTGAGTGAGTCTATGGGTTTCTGTGTGAGTGAGTCTATGGGTCTCTGTATGAGTGAGTCTATGGGTCTCTGTGTGAGTGAGTCTGTGGGTCTCTGTGTGAGTGAGTCTATGGGTCTCTGTGTGAGTGAGTCTATGGGTCTCTGTGTGAGTGAGTCTATGGGTCTCTGTGTGAGTCTATGGGGCTCTGTGTGAGTAGTCTATGGGTCTCTGTGTGAGTGAGTCTATGGGTCTCTGTGTGAGTGAGTCTATGGGTCTCTGTGTGAGTGAGTCTATGGGTCTCTGTGTTAGTGAGTCTATGGGTCTCTGTGTGAGTGAGTCTATGGGTCTCTGTGTGAGTGAGTCTATGGGTCTCTGTGTGAGTGAGTCTATGGGTCTCTGTGTGAGTGAGTCTATGGGTCTCTGTGTGAGTGAGTCTATGGGTCTCTGTGTGAGTGAGTCTATGGGTCTCTGTGTGAGTGTGTCTATGGGTCTCTGTGTGAGTGAGTCTATGGGTCTCTGTGTGAGTGAGTCTATGGGTCTCTGTGTGAGTGAGTCTATGGGTTTTTGTGTGCGTGAGTCTATGGGTCTCTGTGTGAGTGAGTCTATGGGTCTCTGTGTGAGTGAGTCTATGGGTCTCTGTGTGAGTGAGTGAATGAGTCGATGGGTCTCTGTGTGAGTGAGTCTATGGGTCTCTGTGTGAGTGAGTCTATGGGTCTCTGTGTGAGTGAGTCTATGGGTCTCTGTGTGAGTGAGTCTATGGCTGTCTGTGTGAGTGAGTCTATGGGTCTCTGCGTGAGTGAGTCTGTGGGTCTCTGTGTGAGTGAGTCTATGGGTCTTTGTGTGCGTGAGTCTATGGGTCTGTGTATGAGTGAGTCTGTGGGTCTCTGTGTGAGTGAGTCTATGGGTCTCTGTGTGAGTCAGTCTATGGGTCTCTGTGTGAGTGAGTCTATGGGTCTCTGTGTGAGTGAGTCTATGGGTCTCTGTGTGAGTGAGTCTATGGGTCTGTGTGTGAGTGAGTCTATGAGTCTCTGCGTGAGTGAGTCTATGGGTGTCTGTGTGAGTGAGTCTATGGGTCTCTGTGTAGTGGTGAGTCTATGGGTCTCTGTGTGAGTGAGTCTATGGGTCTCTGTGTGAGTGAGTCTATGGGTCTCTGTGTGAGTGAGTCTATGGGTCTCTGTGTGAGTGAGTCTATGAGTCTCTGTGTGAGTGAGTCTATGGGTCTCTGTGTGAGTGAGTCTATGGGTCTCTGTGTGAGTGAGTCTATGGGTCTGTGTGAGTGAGACTGTGGGTCTCTGTGTGAGTGAGTCTATGGGTCTCTGTGTGAGTGAGTCTATGGGTCTCTGTGTGAGTGAGTCTATGGGTCTCTGTGTGAGTGAGTCTATGGGTCTCTGTGTGAGTGAGTCTATGGGTCTCTGTGTGAGTGAGTCTATGGGTCTCTGTGTGAGTGAGTCTATGAGTCTCTGTGTGAGTGAGTCTATGGGTCTCTGTGTGAGTGAGTCTATGGGTCTCTGTGTGAGTGAGTCTATGGGTCTGTGTGAGTGAGACTGTGGGTCTCTGTGTGAGTGAGTCTATGGGTCTCTGTGTGAGTGAGTCTATGGGTCTCTGTGTGAGTGAGTCTATGGGTCTCTGTGTGAGTGGTGAGTCTATGGGTCTCTGTGTGAGTGAGTCTATGGGTCTCTGTGTGAGTGAGTCTATGGGTCTCTGTGTGAGTGAGTCTATGGGTCTCTGTGTGAGTGAGTCTATGGGTCTCTGTGTGAGTCTATGGGGCTCTGTGTGAGTAGTCTATGGGTCTCTGTGTGAGTGTGTCTATGGGTCTCTGTGTGAGTGAGTCTATGGGTCTCTGTGTGAGTGAGTCTATGGGTCTCTGTGTGAGTGAGTCTATGGGTTTTTGTGTGCGTGAGTCTATGGGTCTCTGTGTGAGTGAGTCTATGGGTCTCTGTGTGAGTGAGTCTATGGGTCTCTGTGTGAGTCAGTCTATGGGTCTCTGTATGAGTGAGTCTATGGCTCTCTGTGTGAGTGAGTCTATGGGTCTCTGTGTGAGTGAGTCTATGGGTCTCTGTGTGAGTGAGTCTATGGGTCTCTGTGTGAGTGGTGAGTCTATGGGTCTCTGTGTGAGTGAGTTTATGGGTCTCTGTGTGGTGAGTCTATGGGTCTCTGTGTGAGTGAGTCTATGGGTCTCTGTGTGAGTGAGTCTATGGGTCTCTGTGTGAGTGAGTCTATGAGTCTCTGTGTGAGTGAGTCTATGGGTCTCTGTGTGAGTGAGTCTATGGGTCTCCTCCCCCCTCCCCCCTCCTCCTACATCCCTATGTGTGAGTGAGTCTATGGGTCTCTGTATGAGTGAGTCTATGGCTCTCTGTGTGAGTGAGTCTATGGGTCTCTGTGTGAGTGAGTCTATGGGTCTCTGTGTGAGTGAGTCTATGGGTCTCTGTGTGAGTGGTGAGTCTATGGGTCTCTGTGTGAGTGAGTTCATGGGTCTCTGTGTGGTGAGTCTATGGGTCTCTGTGTGAGTGAGTCTATGGGTCTCTGTGTGAGTGAGTCTATGGGTCTCTGTGTGAGTGAGTCTATGGGTCTCTGTGTGAGTGAGTCTATGGGTCTCTGTGTGAGTGAGTCTATGGGTCTCCTCCCCCCTCCCCCCTCCTCCTCCATCCCTATGTGTGAGTGAGTCTATGGGTCTCTGTGTGAGTGAGTCTATGGGTCTCTGTGTGAGTGAGTCTATGGGTCTCTGTGTGAGTGGTGAGTCTATGGGTCTCTGTGTGAGTGAGTTCATGGGTCTCTGTGTGGTGAGTCTATGGGTCTCTGTGTGAGTGAGTCTATGGGTCTCTGTGTGAGTGAGTCTATGGGTCTCTGTGTGAGTGAGTCTATGGGTCTCTGTGTGAGTGAGTCTATGGGTCTCTGTGTGAGTGAGTCTATGGGTCTCTGTGTGAGTGAGTCTATGGCTGTCTGTGTGAGTGAGTCTATGGGTCTCTGCGTGAGTGAGTCTGTGGGTCTCTGTGTGAGTGAGTCTATGGGTCTCTGTGTAGTGGTGAGTCTATGGGTCTCTGTGTGAGTGAGTCTATGGGTCTCTGTGTGAGTGAGTCTATGGGTCTCTGTGTGGGTGAGTCTATGTCTCTCTGTGTGAGTGAGTCTATGGGTCTCTGTGTAGTGGTGAGTATATGGGTCTCTGTGTGAGTGAGTCTATGGGTGTCTGTGTGAGTGAGTCTATGTCTCTCTGTGTGAGGGAGTCTATGGGTCTCTGTGTAGTAGTGAGTCTATGGGTCTCTGTGTGAGTGAGTCTATGGGTCTCTGTGTGAGTGAGTCTATGGGTCTTTGTGTGCGTGAGTCTATGGGTCTCTGTGTGAGTGAGTCTATGGGTCTCTGTGTGAGTGAGTCTATGGGTCTCTGTGTGAGTGAGTCTATGAGTCTCTGTGTGAGTGAGTCTATGGGTCTCTGTGTGAGTGAGTCTATGGGTCTCTGTGTGAGTGAGTCTATGGGTCTGTGTGAGTGAGACTGTGGGTCTCTGTGTGAGTGAGTCTATGGGTCTCTGTGTGAGTGAGTCTATGGGTCTCTGTGTGAGTGAGTCTATGGGTCTCTGTGTGAGTGGTGAGTCTATGGGTCTCTGTGTGAGTGAGTCTATGGGTCTCTGTGTGAGTGAGTCTATGGGTCTCTGTGTGAGTGAGTCTATGGGTCTCTGTGTGAGTGAGTCTATGGGTCTCTGTGTGAGTCTATGGGGCTCTGTGTGAGTAGTCTATGGGTCTCTGTGTGAGTGTGTCTATGGGTCTCTGTGTGAGTGAGTCTATGGGTCTCTGTGTGAGTGAGTCTATGGGTCTCTGTGTGAGTGAGTCTATGGGTTTTTGTGTGAGTGAGTCTATGGGTCTCTGTGTGAGTGAGTCTATGGGTCTCTGTGTGAGTGAGTCTATGGGTCTCTGTGTGAGTCAGTCTATGGGTCTCTGTGTGAGTGAGTCTATGGCTCTCTGTGTGAGTGAGTCTATGGGTCTCTGTGTGAGTGAGTCTATGGGTCTCTGTGTGAGTGAGTCTATGGGTCTCTGTGTGAGTGGTGAGTCTATGGGTCTCTGTGTGAGTGAGTTCATGGGTCTCTGTGTGGTGAGTCTATGGGTCTCTGTGTGAGTGAGTCTATGGGTCTCTGTGTGAGTGAGTCTATGGGTCTCTGTGTGAGTGAGTCTATGGGTCTCTGTGTGAGTGGTGAGTCTATGGGTCTCTGTGTGAGTCTATGGGTCTCCTCCCCCCTCCCCCCTCCTCCTCCATCCCTATGTGTGAGTGAGTCTATGGGTCTCTGTATGAGTGAGTCTATGGCTCTCTGTGTGAGTGAGTCTATGGGTCTCTGTGTGAGTGAGTCTATGGGTCTCTGTGTGAGTGAGTCTATGGGTCTCTGTGTGAGTGGTGAGTCTATGGGTCTCTGTGTGAGTGAGTTCATGGGTCTCTGTGTGGTGAGTCTATGGGTCTCTGTGTGAGTGAGTCTATGGGTCTCTGTGTGAGTGAGTCTATGGGTCTCTGTGTGAGTGAGTCTATGGGTCTCTGTGTGAGTGAGTCTATGGGTCTCTGTGTGAGTGAGTCTATGGGTCTCCTCCCCCCTCCCCCCTCCTCCTCCATCCCTATGTGTGAGTGAGTCTATGGGTCTCTGTGTGAGTGAGTCTATGGGTCTCTGTGTGAGTGAGTCTATGGGTCTCTGTGTGAGTGGTGAGTCTATGGGTCTCTGTGTGAGTGAGTTCATGGGTCTCTGTGTGGTGAGTCTATGGGTCTCTGTGTGAGTGAGTCTATGGGTCTCTGTGTGAGTGAGTCTATGGGTCTCTGTGTGAGTGAGTCTATGGGTCTCTGTGTGAGTGAGTCTATGGGTCTCTGTGTGAGTGAGTCTATGGGTCTCTGTGTGAGTGAGTCTATGGCTGTCTGTGTGAGTGAGTCTATGGGTCTCTGCGTGAGTGAGTCTGTGGGTCTCTGTGTGAGTGAGTCTATGGGTCTCTGTGTAGTGGTGAGTCTATGGGTCTCTGTGTGAGTGAGTCTATGGGTCTCTGTGTGAGTGAGTCTATGGGTCTCTGTGTGAGTGAGTCTATGTCTCTATGTGTGAGTGAGTCTATGGGTCTCTGTGTAGTGGTGAGTATATGGGTCTCTGTGTGAGTGAGTCTATGGGTGTCTGTGTGAGTGAGTCTATGTCTCTCTGTGTGAGGGAGTCTATGGGTCTCTGTGTAGTAGTGAGTCTATGGGTCTCTGTGTGAGTGAGTCTATGGGTCTCTGTGTGAGTGAGTCTATGGGTCTTTGTGTGCGTGAGTCTATGGGTCTATGTGTGAGTAAGTCTATGGGTCTCTCTGTGAGTCTATGGGTCTCTGTGTGAGTGAGTCTATGGGTCTCTGTGTGAGTGAGTCTATGGGTCTTTGTGTGCGTGAGTCTATGGGTCTGTGTGTGAGTGAGTCTATGGGTCTCTGCGTGAGTGAGTCTGTGGGTCTCTGTGTGAGTGAGTCTATGGGTCTCTGTGTAGTGGTGAGTCTATTGGTCTCTGTGTGAGTGAGTCTATGGGTCTCTGTGTGAGTGAGTCTATGGGTCTCTGTGTGAGTGAGTCTATGGTTCTCTGTGTGAGTGAGTCTATGGGTCTCTGTGTGAGTGAGTCTATGGCTGTCTGTGTGAGTGAGTCTATGGGTCTCTGCGTGAGTGAGTCTGTGGGTCTCTGTGTGAGTGAGTCTATGGGTCTTTGTGTGCGTGAGTCTATGGGTCTGTGTATGAGTGAGTCTGTGGGTCTCTGTGTGAGTGAGTCTATGGGTCTCTGTGTGAGTCAGTCTATGGGTCTCTGTGTGAGTGAGTCTATGGGTCTCTGTGTGAGTGAGTCTATGGGTCTCTGTGTGAGTGAGTCTATGGGTCTGTGTGTGAGTGAGTTTATGAGTCTCTGCGTGAGTGAGTCTATGGGTGTCTGTGTGAGTGAGTCTATGGGTCTCTGTGTAGTGGTGAGTCTATGGGTCTCTGTGTGAGTGAGTCTATGGGTCTCTGTGTGAGTGAGTCTATGGGTCTCTGTGTGAGTCAGTCTATGGGTCTCTGTATGAGTGAGTCTATGGGTCTCTGTGTGAGTGAGTCTATGGGTCTCTGTGTGAGTGAGTCTATGGGTCTCTGTGTGAGTGAGACTGTGGGTCTCTATGTGAGTGAGTCTATGGGTCTCTGTGTGAGTGAGTCTATGGGTCTCTGTGTGAGTGAGTCTATGGGTCTCTGTGTGAGTGAGTCTATGGGTCTCTGTGTGAGTGAGTCTATGGGTCTCTGTGTGAGTGAGTCTATGGGTCTCTGTGTGAGTGAGTCTATGGGTCTATGTGTGAGTGAGTCTATGGGTCTTTGTGTGAGTGAGTCTATGGGTCTCTGTGTGAGTCTATGGGGCTCTGTGTGAATAGTCTATGGGTCTCTGTGTGAGTGAGTGAATGAGTCGATGGGTCTCTGTGTGAGTGAGTCTATGGGTCTGTGTGTGAGTGAGTCTATGAGTCTCTGAGTGAGTGAGTCTATGGGTCTCTGTGTGAGTGAGTCTATGGCTGTCTGTGTGAGTGAGTCTATGGGTCTCTGCGTGAGTGAGTCTGTGGGTCTCTGTGTGAGTGAGTCTATGGGTCTCTGTGTGAGTGAGTCTATGGGTCTCTGTGTGAGTGAGTCTATGGGTCTCTGAGTGAGTGAGTCTATGGGTCTCTGTGTGAGTGAGTCTATGGGTCTCTGTGTGAGTGAGTCTATGGGTGTCTATGTTAGTGAGTCTATGGGTCTCTGTGTGAGTGAGTCTGTGGGCCTCTGTGTGAGTGAGTCTATGGGTCTCTGTGTGAGTGAGTCTATGGGTCTCTGTGTGAGTGAGTCTATGGGTCTCTGTGTAATGGTGAGTCTATGGGTCTCTGTGTGAGTGAGTCTATGGGTCTCTGTGTGAGTGAGTCTATGGGTCTCTGTGTGAGTGAGTCTTTGGATCTCTGTGTGAGTGAGTCTATGTCTCTCTGTGTGAGTGAGTCTATGGGTCTCTGTGTGAGTGAGTCTTTGGGTCTCTGTATGAGTGAGTCTATGGGTCTCTGTGTGAGTGAGTCTATGTCTCTCTGTGTGAGTGAGTCTATGGGTCTCTGTGTGAGGGAGTCTATGTCGCTCTGTGTGAGTGTGTGAGTGAGTCTGTGGGTCTCTGTGTGAGTGAGTCTATGGGTCTCCGTGTGAGTGAGTCTATGTCTCTCTGTGTGAGTGAGTCTATGGGTCTCTGTGTGAGTGAGTCTATGTCTCTCTGTGTGAGTAGTCTAAGTCTCTCTGTGTGAGTGAGTCTAAGTCTCTCTGTGTGAGTGAGTCTATGTGTCTCTGTGTGAGTGAGTGAATGAGTCTATGGGTCTCTGCGTGAGTGAGTCTGTGGGTCTCTGTGTGAGTGAGTCTATGGGTCTCTGTGTAGTGGTGAGTCTATGGGTCTCTGTGTGAGTGAGTCTATGGGTCTCTGTGTGAGTGAGTCTATGGGTCTCTGTATGAGTGGGTCTATGAGTCTCTGTGTGAGTGAGTCTATGGGTCTCTGTGTTAGTGAGTCTATGGGTCTCTGTGTGAGTGAGACTATGGGTCTCTGTGTGAGTGAGTCTATGGGTCTCTGTGTGAGTGAGTCTATGGGTCTTTGTGTGAGTGAGTCTATGTCTCTCTGTGTGAGTGAGTCTATGGGTCTCTGTGTGAGTGAGTCTATGGGTCTCTGTGTGAGTGAGTCTATGGGTCTCTCTGTGAGTGAGTCTATGGGTCTCTGTGTGAGTGAGTCTATGGGTCTCTGTGTAGTGGTGAGTCTATGGGTCTTTGTGTAAGTGAGTCTATGGGTCTCTGTGTGAGTGAGTCTACGGGTCTCTATGTAATTGTGAGTCTATGTGTCTCTGTGTGAGTGAGTCTATGGGTCTCTGTGTGAGTGAGTTTATGGGTCTCTGTGTGAGTGAGTCTATGGGTCTCTATGTAATTGTGAGTCTATGGGTCTCTGTGTGAGCGAGTCTATGTCTCTCTGTGTGAGTGAGTCTATGGGTCTCTGTGTGAGCGAGTCTATGTCTCTCTGTGTGAGTGAGTCTATGGGTCTCTGTGTGAGTGAGTCTATGGGTCTCTGTGTGAGTGAGTCTATGGGTCTCTGTGTGAGTCAGTCTATGGGTCTCTGTATGAGTGAGTCTATGGCTCTCTGTGTGAGTGAGTCTATGGGTCTCTGTGTGAGTGAGTCTATGGGTCTCTGTGTGAGTGAGTCTATGGGTCTCTGTGTGAGTGGTGAGTCTATGGGTCTCTGTGTGAGTGAGTTCATGGGTCTCTGTGTGGTGAGTCTATGGGTCTCTGTGTGAGTGAGTCTATGGGTCTCTGTGTGAGTGAGTCTATGGGTCTCTGTGTGAGTGAGTCTATGGGTCTCTGTGTGAGTGAGTCTATGGGTCTCTGTGTGAGTGAGTCTATGGGTCTCCTCCCCCCTCCCCCCTCCTCCTCCATCCCTATGTGTGAGTGAGTCTATGGGTCTCTGTATGAGTGAGTCTATGGCTCTCTGTGTGAGTGAGTCTATGGGTCTCTGTGTGAGTGAGTCTATGGGTCTCTGTGTGAGTGAGTCTATGGGTCTCTGTGTGAGTGGTGAGTCTATGGGTCTCTGTGTGAGTGAGTTCATGGGTCTCTGTGTGGTGAGTCTATGGGTCTCTGTGTGAGTGAGTCTATGGGTCTCTGTGTGAGTGAGTCTATGGGTCTCTGTGTGAGTGAGTCTATGGGTCTCTGTGTGAGTGAGTCTATGGGTCTCTGTGTGAGTGAGTCTATGGGTCTCCTCCCCCCTCCCCCCTCCTCCTCCATCCCTATGTGTGAGTGAGTCTATGGGTCTCTGTGTGAGTGAGTCTATGGGTCTCTGTGTGAGTGAGTCTATGGGTCTCTGTGTGACTGAGTCTATGGGTCTCTGTGTGAGTGAGTTCATGGGTCTCTGTGTGAGTGAGTCTATGGGTCTCTGTGTGACTGAGTCTATGGGAATCTCTGTGTGAGTGAGTCTATGGCTCTCTGTGTGAGTGAGTCTATGAGAATCTCTGTGTGAGTGAGTATATGGGTCTCTGTGTGAGTGAGTCTATGGGTCTCTGTGTGAGTGAGTCTATGGCTGTCTGTGTGAGTGAGTCTATGGGTCTCTGCGTGAGTGAGTCTGTGGGTCTCTGTGTGAGTGAGTCTATGGGTCTCTGTGTAGTGGTGAGTCTATGGGTCTCTGTGTGAGTGAGTCTATGGGTCTCTGTGTGAGTGAGTCTATGGGTCTCTGTGTGAGTGAGTCTATGTCTCTATGTGTGAGTGAGTCTATGGGTCTCTGTGTAGTGGTGAGTATATGGGTCTCTGTGTGAGTGAGTCTATGGGTGTCTGTGTGAGTGAGTCTATGTCTCTCTGTGTGAGGGAGTCTATGGGTCTCTGTGTAGTAGTGAGTCTATGGGTCTCTGTGTGAGTGAGTCTATGGGTCTCTGTGTGAGTGAGTCTATGGGTCTTTGTGTGCGTGAGTCTATGGGTCTATGTGTGAGTAAGTCTATGGGTCTCTCTGTGAGTCTATGGGTCTCTGTGTGAGTGAGTCTATGGGTCTCTGTGTGAGTGAGTCTATGGGTCTTTGTGTGCGTGAGTCTATGGGTCTGTGTGTGAGTGAGTCTATGGGTCTCTGCGTGAGTGAGTCTGTGGGTCTCTGTGTGAGTGAGTCTATGGGTCTCTGTGTAGTGGTGAGTCTATTGGTCTCTGTGTGAGTGAGTCTATGGGTCTCTGTGTGAGTGAGTCTATGGGTCTCTGTGTGAGTGAGTCTATGGTTCTCTGTGTGAGTGAGTCTATGGGTCTCTGTGTGAGTGAGTCTATGGCTGTCTGTGTGAGTGAGTCTATGGGTCTCTGCGTGAGTGAGTCTGTGGGTCTCTGTGTGAGTGAGTCTATGGGTCTTTGTGTGCGTGAGTCTATGGGTCTGTGTATGAGTGAGTCTGTGGGTCTCTGTGTGAGTGAGTCTATGGGTCTCTGTGTGAGTCAGTCTATGGGTCTCTGTGTGAGTGAGTCTATGGGTCTCTGTGTGAGTGAGTCTATGGGTCTCTGTGTGAGTGAGTCTATGGGTCTGTGTGTGAGTGAGTTTATGAGTCTCTGCGTGAGTGAGTCTATGGGTGTCTGTGTGAGTGAGTCTATGGGTCTCTGTGTAGTGGTGAGTCTATGGGTCTCTGTGTGAGTGAGTCTATGGGTCTCTGTGTGAGTGAGTCTATGGGTCTCTGTGTGAGTCAGTCTATGGGTCTCTGTATGAGTGAGTCTATGGGTCTCTGTGTGAGTGAGTCTATGGGTCTCTGTGTGAGTGAGTCTATGGGTCTCTGTGTGAGTGAGACTGTGGGTCTCTATGTGAGTGAGTCTATGGGTCTCTGTGTGAGTGAGTCTATGGGTCTCTGTGTGAGTGAGTCTATGGGTCTCTGTGTGAGTGAGTCTATGGGTCTCTGTGTGAGTGAGTCTATGGGTCTCTGTGTGAGTGAGTCTATGGGTCTCTGTGTGAGTGAGTCTATGGGTCTATGTGTGAGTGAGTCTATGGGTCTTTGTGTGAGTGAGTCTATGGGTCTCTGTGTGAGTCTATGGGGCTCTGTGTGAATAGTCTATGGGTCTCTGTGTGAGTGAGTGAATGAGTCGATGGGTCTCTGTGTGAGTGAGTCTATGGGTCTGTGTGTGAGTGAGTCTATGAGTCTCTGAGTGAGTGAGTCTATGGGTCTCTGTGTGAGTGAGTCTATGGCTGTCTGTGTGAGTGAGTCTATGGGTCTCTGCGTGAGTGAGTCTGTGGGTCTCTGTGTGAGTGAGTCTATGGGTCTCTGTGTGAGTGAGTCTATGGGTCTCTGTGTGAGTGAGTCTATGGGTCTCTGAGTGAGTGAGTCTATGGGTCTCTGTGTGAGTGAGTCTATGGGTCTCTGTGTGAGTGAGTCTATGGGTCTCTGTGTGAGTGAGTCTATGGGTCTCTGTGTGAGTGAGTCTGTGGGCCTCTGTGTGAGTGAGTCTATGGGTCTCTGTGTGAGTGAGTCTATGGGTCTCTGTGTGAGTGAGTCTATGGGTCTCTGTGTAATGGTGAGTCTATGGGTCTCTGTGTGAGTGAGTCTATGGGTCTCTGTGTGAGTGAGTCTATGGGTCTCTGTGTGAGTGAGTCTTTGGATCTCTGTGTGAGTGAGTCTATGTCTCTCTGTGTGAGTGAGTCTATGGGTCTCTGTGTGAGTGAGTCTTTGGGTCTCTGTATGAGTGAGTCTATGGGTCTCTGTGTGAGTGAGTCTATGTCTCTCTGTGTGAGTGAGTCTATGGGTCTCTGTGTGAGGGAGTCTATGTCGCTCTGTGTGAGTGTGTGAGTGAGTCTGTGGGTCTCTGTGTGAGTGAGTCTATGGGTCTCCGTGTGAGTGAGTCTATGTCTCTCTGTGTGAGTGAGTCTATGGGTCTCTGTGTGAGTGAGTCTATGTCTCTCTGTGTGAGTAGTCTAAGTCTCTCTGTGTGAGTGAGTCTAAGTCTCTCTGTGTGAGTGAGTCTATGTGTCTCTGTGTGAGTGAGTGAATGAGTCTATGGGTCTCTGCGTGAGTGAGTCTGTGGGTCTCTGTGTGAGTGAGTCTATGGGTCTCTGTGTAGTGGTGAGTCTATGGGTCTCTGTGTGAGTGAGTCTATGGGTCTCTGTGTGAGTGAGTCTATGGGTCTCTGTATGAGTGGGTCTATGAGTCTCTGTGTGAGTGAGTCTATGGGTCTCTGTGTTAGTGAGTCTATGGGTCTCTGTGTGAGTGAGACTATGGGTCTCTGTGTGAGTGAGTCTATGGGTCTCTGTGTGAGTGAGTCTATGGGTCTTTGTGTGAGTGAGTCTATGTCTCTCTGTGTGAGTGAGTCTATGGGTCTCTGTGTGAGTGAGTCTATGGGTCTCTGTGTGAGTGAGTCTATGGGTCTCTCTGTGAGTGAGTCTATGGGTCTCTGTGTGAGTGAGTCTATGGGTCTCTGTGTAGTGGTGAGTCTATGGGTCTTTGTGTAAGTGAGTCTATGGGTCTCTGTGTGAGTGAGTCTACGGGTCTCTATGTAATTGTGAGTCTATGTGTCTCTGTGTGAGTGAGTCTATGGGTCTCTGTGTGAGTGAGTTTATGGGTCTCTGTGTGAGTGAGTCTATGGGTCTCTATGTAATTGTGAGTCTATGGGTCTCTGTGTGAGCGAGTCTATGTCTCTCTGTGTGAGTGAGTCTATGGGTCTCTGTGTGAGTGAGTCTATGTCTCTCTGTGTGAGTAGTCTAAGTCTCTCTGTGTGAGTGAGTCTAAGTCTCTCTGTGTGAGTGAGTCTATGTGTCTCTGTGTGAGTGAGTGAATGAGTCTATGGGTCTCTGCGTGAGTGAGTCTGTGGGTCTCTGTGTGAGTGAGTCTATGGGTCTCTGTGTAGTGGTGAGTCTATGGGTCTCTGTGTGAGTGAGTCTATGGGTCTCTGTGTGAGTGAGTCTATGGGTCTCTGTATGAGTGGGTCTATGAGTCTCTGTGTGAGTGAGTCTATGGATCTCTGTGTTAGTGAGTCTATGGGTCTCTGTGTGAGTGAGACTGTGGGTCTCTGTGTGAGTGAGTCTATGGGTCTCTGTGTGAGTGAGTCTATGGGTCTTTGTGTGAGTGAGTCTATGTCTCTCTGTGTGAGTGAGTCTATGGGTCTCTGTGTGAGTGAGTCTATGGGTCTCTGTGTGAGTGAGTCTATGGGTCTCTCTGTGAGTGAGTCTATGGGTCTCTGTGTGAGTGAGTCTATGGGTCTCTGTGTAGTGGTGAGTCTATGGGTCTTTGTGTAAGTGAGTCTATGGGTCTCTGTGTGAGTGAGTCTACGGGTCTCTATGTAATTGTGAGTCTATGTGTCTCTGTGTGAGTGAGTCTATGGGTCTCTGTGTGAGTGAGTTTATGGGTCTCTGTGTGAGTGAGTCTATGGGTCTCTATGTAATTGTGAGTCTATGGGTCTCTGTGTGAGTGAGTCTATGTCTCTCTGTGTGAGTAGTCTATGTCTCTCTGTGTGAGTGAGTCTATGGGTCTCTGTGTGAGTGAGTCTATGGGTCTCTGTGTGAGTGAGTCTATGTCTCTCTGTGTGAGTGAGTCTATGGGTCTCTGCATGAGTGAGTCTGTGGGTCTCTGTGTGAGTGAGTCTATGTCTCTCTGTGTGAGTGAGTCTATGGGTCTCTGTGTGAGTGAGTCTATGTCTCTCTGTGTGAGTAGTCTATGGGTCTCTGTGTGAGTGAGTGAATGAGTCTATGGGTCTCTGTGTGAGTGAGTCTATGGGTCTCCGTGTGAGTGAGTCTATGTCTCTCTGTGTGAGTGAGTCTATGTCTCTCTGTGTGAGTGAGTGAATGAGTCTATGGGTCTCTGTGTGAGTGAGTCTATCGGTCTCTCTGTGTGAGTGAGTCTATGTCTCTCTGTGTGAGTGAGTCTGTGGGTCTCTGTGTGAGTGAGTCTATGTCTCTCTGTGTGAGTGAGTCTATGGGTCTCTGTGTGAGTGAGTCTATGGGTCTCTGTGTGAGTGAGTCTATGGGTCTCTGTGTGAGTGAGTCTATGTCTCTCTGTGTGAGTGAGTCTATTTCTCTCTGTGTGAGTGAGTCTATGGGTCTCTGTGTGAGTGAGTCTATGGGTCTCTGTGTGAGTGAGTCTATGGGTTTCTGTGTAGTGACTCTATGGGTCTCTGTGTGAGTGAGTCTATGGCTGTCTGTGTGAGTGAGTCTATGTCTCTCTGTGTGAGTGAGTCTATGGGTCTCTGTGTAGTGGTGAGTCTATGGGTCTCTGTGTGAGTGAGTCTATGGGTCTCTGTGTGAGTGAGTCTATGGGTCTCTGTGTAATGGTGAGTCTATGGGTCTCTGTGTGAGTGAGTCTATGGGTCTCTGTGTGAGTGAGTCTATGGGTCTCTGTGTGAGTGAGTCTATGGGTCTCTGTGTGAGTGAGTCTTTGGGTCTCTGTGTGAGTGAGTCTATGGGTCTCTGTGTGAGTGAGTCTTTGGGTCTCTGTGTGAGTGAGTCTTTGGGTCTCTGTGTGAGTGAGTCTATGGGTCTCTGTGTGAGTGAGTCTATGTCTCTCTGTGTGAGTGTGTGAGTGAGTCTGTGGGTCTCTGTGTGAGTGAGTCTATGTCTCTCTGTGTGAGTGAGTCTATGTCTCTCTGTGTGAGTGAGTCTATGTCTCTCTGTGTGAGCGAGTCTATGTGTCTCTGTGTGAGTCTTTGGTGAACTCAGACCCCCACGTGTCTCAGGCAACCCGTATCTAATTAACCTTCCCAATCTCCCGGTATCTCCCAACTATTTTCTCACCTTATCTCTGCTCCCCCCATCTCTAATCACCCTCCCCTACCCACGCCGTCTCCGCTAGGTCGACTCAGCCTTAAATGACCATCTGGTGTAGCGGTGTTGGCAGAGCAGGATGACATCGCCAGCACTGTGGGAGAGAGACAAAGGCGGCCGGGTCGTGGTGCTGATGGCAACCGCTCTGTGTGAATGTAGCCACAGTGGCGATTGCCTTTACGGGCGAGCCGCACTTGGCCGGGAGTCTGTCACAGGCTACACGGGGGATCTTTGGCTTTGTCTATGGGTGTGAGTGTGTTTATATATGAGTGTGTGTGTGTGTATATGAGTGTGTTTATATATGAGTGTGTGTATATGAGTGTGTGTGTATATGAGTGAATGTGTATATGAGTGTGTGTATATGTGTGAGTGTGTATATTTGTGTGTATATGAGTGTGTTTATATGAGTGTGTGTATATATGAGTGTGTGTATATATGAGTGTGTGTATATGTGTGTGTATATTTGTGTGTATATGAGTGTGTATATGAGTGTGTGTATATATGTGTGTGTATATAAGTTGTATATATGAGTGTGTGTGTATATATGAGTGTTTATATATGAGTTGTGTATATGAGTTGTGTATATGTAAGTGTGTGTATATGAGTGTGTGTATATATAAGTGTGTGTATATGAGTGTGTGTATATGAGTGTGTATATGAGTGTGTGTGTATATGAGTGTGTGTATATGAATGTGTCCGGCAAAAACAACCCGGCAAAACAACCCCCTACCTCCTCGCGGTGCCGGACGGGCAACTCTGTCGTGGACAGCGCTGTGGGGGGAGATCCAATTTTGATTGGCTCCTCCCCTCATGGCATATGTGTCCACCACAGGGGCTAAACGGGGGCTCTGGACGGGTGCGAGGGGCTGGTAACCCCTCCACCTTCAATTAATTACCACGAAACCACGAATTAAACTGAAATATGTAACAACTAAGCTTGTGCCGGAGGCCCCGGGGGGCCAGGCGTCTATGACGTCTCCTGGCCAAACCCCAATTGGCGGAGCCAGGAGATTGAATACCTACCCTCGGGGCTACTCCAGAAACAACGAAAAGCCACTACGGGTGGCCACGTGGAATGTTCGAACGCTCCCGACAGAGGAGTGGCAGCCTCTCCTCTGTCGGGAGCTGGACCGGTACCGCCTGGATCTATGCGGCATTCAGGAGGTCCGGTGGACCGGCTCTGGCTCCTGCCACCATGAGGGGTGGACAGTCCTCTACTCGGGGCAGCAGACTGCCAAACAACAGGGTGTGGGTCTTCTTTTGAACAAAAGAATGAAGGGGGCGTGGGAGCGTGGCGGTGAGGTGTGGGAAGCTGTAAGCCCCAGGCTACTTTGGGCTCGCCTTCCCATAACCGGAGGCGAGGAATGGTGGTCGTGGTTACTTATGCCCCCACCGAAGATGAACATCCGTGGAGGGATGCAGGCAAAGCCGATGAGTCAGATGCCTTCTATGACCTCCTGTCACAGGTGCTGGCTAAAGTGGCCCCTCGGGATAGAGTCATCATGTTGGGTGACTTCAATGCCCGAGTTGGTCATGATACTGGCACCTGGTCTGGAGTGATTGGAGGGCATGGGCCAGATCAGCTCAATAACAACGGTAGGAGGCTGCTAGATTTTTGTGCAGCCCATGGGCTTGTAATTACCAACACGCTGTTCCGGCATCGGCGCATCCACACAACATCATGGATGCATGCCGGGTCCAAGCAAGAACATCTGCTGGACTACATAGTGACGGACCAGCGAATGCGAGCCCATGTCCTTGACACCAGGACCTACCGTGGCGCTGATCTGCCCTCTGACCATCGACTAGTCATCTGTAAGATGCGCCTGCCATTCTTCCACTCCGGTGGTGGGTGTACACCCAGGACCCCATTCCAACCTAAAGTGGCCTGGTCTCAGTTATCTGATGAAAGTTGCAAGCGAGAATTTCATCATCGCTTGCGGCTGGGATTGGCATCGTCCCCGACTCCTCCTGATGTCGAGGGTAAATGGGCGAGGTTTAGGACTGTGACTCATGCAGCTGCAATGGCTGCTTTGGGTACGCGGTCCAGACCTCCCCAGACACCCTGGATGACAGAGGAGTTGTTCACGATGGTTGAGAAAAAGCGACAGGCCCACTGTCATCGGCTACAGAATCCCACGTCAGAGAATGAGGAGGCTTACCGCAGCCTTCGCTCGGAGGTTCGGAGAGCCGTGAGGTGCTGCAAGGATGGGTGGTGGTCGCGGGTTGCTGAGGAGATGGAGTCTGCCTCAGTGGCCCGTGATCACAAATCTCTATTTAACTCCATCAAAAAAGTAACCTGCAGCGCCACACCTATTACCATCATTAGGGGAAAAAACGGTGATCCAATTTCCGACCCCCAGGAACAGGTTCGCAGATTTGCTGAGCATTTCTGTGAGGTCCTGGGGGAGGGAAAATCCCTCAGCCAGGAAAACATCGTGGCACAAAGTGAGGATGACCCTGCTGAGGCTGCGGTGCCTCAAATATTGGATGAAGTCACCCACTGTGAGTGGCTGGCTGAGGTGCCATCTGCTGAGGAAGTATTGAAGGCGATCCGGAGTCTGAGACCAGGAAAGGCAGCGGGCAGAGATGATCTCCCAAGCGAAATGCTGAGGGAGGGTGGCGTTTGTGCACAGACTGCCCTATATGACATCATAACAACAGTCTGGACCACTGGACGGGTTCCGCAGGATTGGAAGGATGCCCTGGTGGTCCCCCTTTTTAAGAAGGGGGACCGCACAGACTGTAACAACTACAGGGGCATCTCACTCCTCAGTGTGCCGGGAAAGGTCCTGGCAAGGATTATTCAGCATCGCCTTGCCAGGCACGCTGAGGAGAGGCTTGCGGAGCCCCAATGCGGTTTCAGGAAAGGGCGGTCCTGCACAGATGCCATATTTTCTGTCCGTCTGCTACAGCAGAGGTGTAGGGAATTCCAACAAGACCTACATCTCTGCTTTATTGACCTGGTCAAGGCCTATGATACCATCAGTAGGCCTGGGCTCTGGGTCGTTCTTCGTGCTTTTGGAGTACCTGACCCTCTGCTCACGATCATTAAGGACCTTCATGATGGTGAGCGGGCCCGGGTAAAACTACGTGGCCGGGAGTCAGAGCCATTCCCTGTACACCTTGGGGTGCGACAGGGATGTCCTCTGGCTCCCACATTATTTAACATCTATTTTGACCACGTAGTTCGTGAAGCCTTCAATAGCTGTACCGGGGGAATCTCCATATGGTCCAGATATAATGGGAGGCTAATCGATGCCCGGGTGCGGTCAAGGGATGGCTCCCTATTGCTCAACCACGTTATGTATGCTGATGACTTGGTAATAGCTGCTCAGTCAGAGGAGGAGTTGGAGACGCTGCTGCTGAGACTGGAGCGTGCCACTAAGAGGTGGGGCCTTACCATCAGCCCCACCAAAACTAAGCACCTGCCTGGGTATTTTGTACCATCGGACACTCCACCCCCACAACTCCCAATCGGTGATGGGGCAGTTGTGGAGAAAGTGGAGAGTTTCCCATACCTGGGCAGTGTGCTTATGACTGGCTCCAGTTTAACAGCAGAGGTTTCACTCCGAATCAGTCGAGCGGCAATATCTTTTCATCGGTTGCGTAACGCTGTGTGGAAGCTACCTGGTCTGTCGCTCCGCACTAAGCTTCAGGTCTTCTCGGCCACGGTCATTCCCTCCCTTCTCTACGCTTGCGAAACGTGGACCCCCCTAATGGAACATCTTCGCCGGTTAGAAACATTTAGGCTGGCCTGCCTACGATCCATCCTGGGTTTAACCAGACTGGATTGTGTGAGGAGCTCACAAAATCCTTGAAAGATCTGGGCAGGGTCCCATCGGTGAGCTCCTCCGGCAGGCAAGGCTGCGATGGCTGGGTCATGTAGCCCGCATGCCCAGCCACCGCATGCCGAAACAGCTTTTGTTTGGCCGGATTGAGGGGGCTAAGCGGGCGCGGCACGGGCTAGAGAAGAGATGGAGTGATGTGGTACAGGAGGACGTGGAGCTGAGTGGACTTGCCGATGACTGGTACCAGCGGTGTCAAGATCGGCCTCTGTGGAGGAGGCTCGTGAAGGATGCTACTGGGCAGTTGGAGGCAGTCGCCCTCCAACAACAACGGAGGGCGGAGGAGCGACGCTCACAACAGCGAGCGGAGCGCCGGGTGGCTAAAGCACAGCAGGTTGGCACAGTAGGGGGCACAGGTGGTGCATCAGCCAGTCATCTCAGTCAGTCGACCCGTGGCACCTGGGTCTGCCCCGTGACCTCCTGCCAGCGGGCGTTCGACACTTCCCGTGGCCTCAGGGTGCACATAGCCTGGCACAAGCGTCGTGGTGACGTCACCGCCACTTAGTGGCGAATGGCGGTTGTTGTTGTTGTTGTGTATATGAGTGTGTGAGTCCGGCAAAACAACCCCCTAATTCCTCGCGGTGCCGGACGGGCAACTCTGTCGTGGACAGTGCTGTGGGGGGAGGTCCAATTGTGATTGGCTCCTCCCCCTTCACCACAGGGGCTAAACGGGGGCTCTGGACGGGTGCGAGGGGCTGGTAACCCCTCTATCTTCAATTAATTACCACTAAACCACGAGTTAAACTGAAATATGTAACTTATAAGCTTGTGCGGGAGGCCCCGGGGGGCCAGGTGTCTATGACGTCTCCTGGCCAAACCCCAATTGGTGGAGCCAGGAGATTGAATCTCTACCCTCGGGGCTCCTCCAGAAACAACGAAAGGCCACTACGGGTGGCCACGTGGAATGTTCGAACGCTCACTGCGGAGGAGAGGCTGCCACTCCTCTGTCAGGAGCTGGACCGGTACCGCCTGGATCTATGCGGCATTCAGGAGGCCCGGTGGACCGGCTCTGGCTCCTGCCACCATGAGGGGTGGACAGTCCTCTACTCGGGGCAGCAGACTGCCAAACAACAGGGTGTGGCTCTTCTTTTGAACTAAAGAATGAAGGGGGCGTGGGAGCGTGGCGGTGAGGTGTGGGAAGCTGTAAGCCCCAGGTTACTTTGGGCTCGCCTTCTCATCAACCGGAGGCGAGGAATGGTGGTCGTGGTTACTTATGCCCCCACCGAAGATGAACATCCGTGGAGGGATGCAGGCAAAGCCGATGAGTCAGATGCCTTCTATGACCTCCTGTCACAGGTGCTCGCTAAAGTGGCCCCTTGGGATAGAGTCTTCTTGTTGGGTGACTACAATGCCCGAGTTGGTCATGATGCAGGCACCTGGTCTGGAGTGATTGGAAGGCATGGGCCAGATCAGCTCAATAACAACGGTAGGAGGCTGCTAGATTTTTGTGCAGCCCATGGGCTTGTAATTACCAACACGCTGTCCGGCATCGGCGCATCCACACAACATCATGGATGCATGCCGGGTCCAAGCAAGAACATCTGCTGGACTACATAGTGACGGACCAGCAGATGCGAGCCCATGTCCTTGACACCAGGACCTACCGCGGAGCTGATCTGCCCTCTGACCATCGACTAGTCATCTGTAAGATGCGCCTGCCATTCTTCCACTCCGGTGGTGGGTGTACACCCAGGACCCCATTCCGACCTAAAGTGGCCTGGTCTCAGTTATCTGATGAAAGTTGCAAGCGAGAATTTCATCATCGCTTGCGGCTGGGATTGGCATCGACCCCGATTCCTCCTGATGTCGAGGGTAAATGGGCGAGGTTTAGGACCGTGACTCATGCAGCTGCAATGGCTGCTTTGGGTACGCGGTCCAGACCTCCCCAGAGACCCTGGCTGACAGAGGAGGTGTTCAGGATGGTTGAGAAAAAGCGACAGGCCCACTCTCATCGGCTACAGAATCCCACGTCAGAGAATGAGGAGGCTTACTGCAGCCTTCGCTCAGAGGTTCGGAGAGCCGTGAGGCGCTGCAAGGATGGGTGGTGGTCGCGGGTTGCTGAGGAGATGGAGTCTGCCTCAGTGGCCCGTGATAACAAATCTTTATTTAACGCCATCAAAAAAGTAACCTGCAGCGCCACACCTATTACCATCATTAGGGGAAAAAACGGTGATCCAATTTCCGACCCCCAGGAACAGGTTCGCAGATTTGCTGAGCATTTCTGTGAGGTCCTGGGGGAGGGAAAATCCCTCAGCCAGGAAAACATCGTGGCACAAAGTGAGGATAACCCTGCTGAGGCTGCGGTGCCTCAAATATTTGAAGAAGTCACCCCCTGTGAGTGGCTGGCTGAGGTGCCATCTGCTCAGGAAATATTGAAGGCGATCCGGAGTCTGAGACCAGGAAAGGCAGCGGGCAGAGATGATCTCCCAAGCGAAATGCTGAGGGAGGGTGGCGTTTGTGCACAGACTGCCCTATATGACATCATAACAACAGTCTGGACCACTGGACGGGTTCCGCAGGATTGGAAGGATGCCCTGGTGGTCCCCCTTTTTAAGAAGGGGGACCGCACAGACTGTAACAACTACAGGGGCATCTCACTCCTCAGTGTGCCGGGAAAGGTCCTGGCAAGGATTATTCAGCATCGCCTTGCCAGGCACGCTGAGGAGAGGCTTGCGGAGCCCCAATGCGGTTTCAGGAAAGGGCGGTCCTGCACAGATGCCATATTTTCTGTCCGTCTGCTACAGCAGAGGTGTAGGGAATTCCAACAAGACCTACATCTCTGCTTTATTGACCTGGTCAAGGCCTATGATACCATCAGTAGGCCTGGGCTCTGGGTCGTTCTTCGTGCTTTTGGAGTACCTGACCCTCTGCTCACGATCATTAAGGACCTTCATGATGGTGAGCGGGCCCGGGTAAAACTACGTGGCCGGGAGTCAGAGCCATTCCCTGTACACCTTGGGGTGCGACAGGGATGTCCTCTGGCTCCCACATTATTTAACATCTATTTTGACCACGTAGTTTGTGAAGCCTTCAATAGCTGTACCGGGGGAATCTCCATATGGTCCAGATATAATGGGAGGCTAATCGATGCCCGGGTGCGGTCAAGGGATGGCTCCCTATTGATCAACCACGTTATGTATGCTGATGATTTGGTAATAGCTGCTCAGTCAGAGGAGGAGTTGGAGACACTGCTGCTGAGACTGGAGCGTGCCACTAAGAGGTGGGGCCTTACCATCAGCCCCACCAAAACTAAGCACCTGCCTGGGTATTTTGTACCATCGGACACTCCACCCCCACAACTCCCAATCGGTGATGGGGCAGTTGTGGAGAGAGTGGAGAGTTTCCCATACCTGGGCAGTGTGCTTATGACTGGCTCCAGTTTAACAGCAGAGGTCTCACTCCGAATCAGTCGAGCGGCAATATATTTTCATCGGTTGCGTAACGCTGTGTGGAAGCTACCTGGTCTGTCGCTCCGCACTAAGCTTCAGGTGTTCTCGGTCATGGTCATTCCCTCCCTTCTCTACGCTTGCGAAAGCGTGGACCCCCCTAATGGAACATCTTCGCTGGTTAGAAACATTTAGGCTGGCCTGCCTACGATCCATCCTGGGTTTAACCAGACTGGATTGTGTGAGGAGCTCACAAATCCTTGAAAGATCTGGGCAGGGTCCCATCGGTGAGCTCCTCCGGCAGGCAAGGCTGCGATGGCTGGGTCATGTAGCCCGCATGCCCAGCCACCGCATGCCGAAACAGCTTTTGTTTGGCCGGATCGAGGGGGCTAAGCGGGCGCGGCACGGGCTAGAGAAGAGATGGAGTGATGTGGTACAGGAGGACGTGGAGCTGAGTGGACTTGCCGATGACTGGTACCAGCGGTGTCAAGATCGGCCTCTGTGGAGGAGGCTCGTGAAGGACGCTACTGGGCAGTTGGAGGCAGTCGCCCTCCAACAACAACGGACGGCGGAGGAGCGACGCTCAGAACAACGAGCGGAGCGCCGGGTGGCTAAAGCACAGCAGGTTGGCACAGTAGGGGGCACAGGTGGTGCATCAGCCAGTCATCTAAGTCAGTCGACCCGTGGCACCTGGGTCTGCCCCGTGACCTCCTGCCAGCGGGTGTTCGACACTTCACGTGGCCTCAGGGTGCACATAGCCTGGCACAAGCGTCGTGGTGACGTCACCGCCACTTAGTGGCGAATGGCGGTTGTTGTTGTTGTATATGAGAGTGTGTATATGAGTGTGTATATGTGTATATATGAGTGTGTGTATGTGAGTTGTATATATGAGTGTGTGTATATATGAGTGTCTATATATGAGTTGTGTATATATGAGTAGTATATATATGAGTGTATATATATATGAGTTATATATGAGTATATATATGAGTTGTATATATATGAGTAGTGTGTGTATATATATGAGTTGTATATATGAGTTTTATATGCGTTATATATATATATATGAGTTGTATATATGAGTGTGTGTATACATGAGTGTGTATATATGAGTTGTGTATATATGAGTTGTATATATATGAGTATATATATGAGTTATATATATGAGTTATATATATTTAAGAAGTGTATATATATGAGTTGTATATATGTGAATAGTGTAAATATGAATAGTGTTTATATATGAGTTGTATATATGAGTTTTATATTTATGAGTGTGTGTATATGAGTTGTGTATATATGGCTTCTATATATGAGTGTGTGTATATATGAGTGTGTGTGTGTATATGAGTGTGTGTGTATATGAGTGTGTATATATGAGTGTCTATATATGAGTTTGTGTATATATGAGTGTCTGTATATGACTGTATATATGAGTTATATATGAGTTATATATGAGTTATATATATGAGTGTGTGTATATATGAGTGTGTATATATGAATTATATATATGAGTTATATATGAGTTATATATATGAGTGTGTGTATATATGAGTGTATATATGAATTATATATATGAGTTATATATATGATTTGTATATATGTGAATAGTGTATATATATGAGTAGTGTTTATATTTGAGTTGTATATATGTATATATGAGTTATATATATGAGTTGTAAATATATGAGTAGTATATATGAATAGTATATATATGAATCGTGTATATATTAGTTATAGATATGAGTTGTATATATGTGAGTGTGTATATATGAGTTATATATATGAGTTGTATATATATACAGTGAGGGAAAAAAGTATTTGATCCCCTGTTGATTTTGTACGTTTGCCCACTGACAAAGAAATGATCAGTCTATAATTTTAATGGTAGGTTTATTTGAACAGTGAGAGACAGAATAACAACAAAAAAATCCAGAAAAACGCATGTCAAAAATGTTATGAGCTTATTTGCATTTTAATGAGGGAAATAAGTATTTTGACCCCTCTGCAAAACATGACTTAGTACTTGGTGGCAAAACCCTTGTTGGCAATCACAGAGGTCAGACGTTTCTTGTAGTTGGCCACCAGGTTTGCACACATCTCAGGAGGGATTTTGTCCCACTCCTCTTTGCAGATCTTCTCCAAGTCATTAAGGTTTTAAGGCTGACCTTTGGCAAGTCGAACCTTCTGCTCCCTCCACAGATTTTCTATGGGATTAAGGTCTGGAGACTGGCGAGGCCACTCCAGGACCTTAATGTGCTTCTTCTTGAGCCACTCCTTTGTTGCCATGGCCGTGTGTTTTGGGTCATTGTCATGCTGGAATACCCATCCATGACCCATTTTCAATGCCCTGGTTGAGGGAAGGAGGTTCTCACCCAAGATTTGACGGTACATGGCCCCGTCCATCGTCCCTTTGATGCGGTGAAGTTGTCCTGTCCCCTTAGCAGGAAAACACCTCCAAAGAATAATGTTTCCACCTCCATGTTTGACGGTGGGGATGGTGTTCTTGGGGTCATAGGCAGCATTCCTCCTCCAAACACGGCGAGTTGAGTTGATGCCAAAGAGCTCCATTTTGGTCTCATCTGACCACAACACTTTCACCCAGTTGTCCTCTGAATCATTCAGATGTTCATTGGCAAACTTCAGACAGGGCATGTATATAGTGCTTTCTTGAGCAGGGGGACCTTGCGGGCGCTGCAGGATTTCAGTCCTTCACGGCGTAGTGTGTTACCAATTGTTTTCTTGGTGACTATGGTCCCAGCTGCCTTGAGATCATTGACAAGATCCTCCCGTGTAGTTCTGGGCTGATTCCTCACCGTTCTCATGATCATTGCAACTCCACGAGGTGAGATCTTGCATGGAGCCCCAGGCCGAGGGAGATTGACAGTTCTTTTGTGTTTCTTCCATTTGCGAATAATCGCACCAACTGTTGTCACCTTCTCACCAAGCTGCTTGGCAATGGTCTTGTAGCCCATTCCAGCCTTGTGTAGGTCTACAATCTTGTCCCTGACATCCTAGGAGAGCTCTTTGGTCTTGGGCATGGTGGAGAGTTTGGAATCTGATGTATTGATTGCTTCTGTTGACAGGTATCTTTTATACAGGTAACAAGCTGAGATTAGGAGCACTCCCTTTAAGAGTGTGCTCCTAATCTCAGCTCGTTACCTGTATAAAAGACACCTGGGAGCCAGAAATCTTTCTGATTGAGAGGGGGTCAAATACTTATTTCCCTCATTAAAATGCAAATAAATTTATAACATTTTTGACGTACGTTTTTCTGGATTTTGTTGTTGTTATCCTGTCTCTCACTGTCCAAATAAACCTGCCATTAAAATTATAGACTGATCATTTCTTTGTCAGTGGGCAAACGTACAAAATCAGTAGGGGATCAAATACTTTTTTCCATCACTGTATATATGAATAGTGTATATATATGAGTCATATATAAGTTATATATATGAGTTGTATATATAGTGTATATATGAGTTGTATATATATGAATAGTGTATATATGAGTTATATATAAGTTATATATATGAGTTGTATATATATGAATATTGTGTATATATGAGTTATATATATGAGTTGTGTATATATATGTATAGTGTGTATATATGTATGTATATATGTATAGTGTATATATATTGTTGTGTATATAAGTTATACATTTATAGAGTGTGTATACATGTATAGTGTGTGTATATGAGTTATATATATGAGTTGTAAATATATAGTGTATATATATGAGTTATATATGTATAGTGTGTATATGTATATATAGTGTGTATATGAGTTTTATATATATATGAGTTGTGTATATAGTGTATATATGTATATTTGTATATGTGTGTATATATAGTGTGTATGAGTTTTATATATATGAGTTTTGTATATAAGTTATATATAGTGTGTATATATGAGTTGTATATATGTGAATAGTATATATGAATAGTGTGTATATACATGAGTTGTATATATGTATAGTGTGTATACATGTATAGTGTGTATACATGTATAGTGTATGTATGTATATATAGTATATATAGTGTGTATATGAGTTACATATATGAGTTGTGTATATAGTGTATATATAGTGTGTATATAGTGTATATATAGTGTGTATATGTATATATAGTGTGTATATGTATATAGTGTGTATATGTGTATATAGTGTGTATACATGTATATATATAGTGTGTATATGTATATAGTGTGTATAGTGTATATATTAATAGTGTATATAGTGTATATATGTATAGTGTGTATATATGTATATAGTGTGTATATGTATATAGTGTGTATAGTGTATATGTGAATAGTGTATATATGTGTAGTGTATATAGTGTATATATGTATAGTGTGTATATGTATATAGTGTGTATACATGTATATATAGTGTATATATAGTGGGTATATGTATATATAGTGTGTATAGTGTATATATGAATAGTGTGTATAAGTTTATATATAGTATATATGTATAGTGTATATATAGTGTGTATATGTATAGTGTGTATATATGTATATATAGTGTATATATAGTGTGTATATGTGTATATATAGTGTATATAGTGTATATGTATATATTGTGCGTATATGTATATAGTGTATATGCATACAGTGTATATGTATATAATGTGTATATGTATGTTTAGTGTATATATGTATAATTCGTGTATATGAGTTTTTTAAACGTAGATATGAGTGGTGTATATAGTGTGTATATATGTATAGTGTGTATATGTGTATATAGTGTGTATATGAGTTATATATAGTGTATATGTATATAGTGTATATGAGTTTTATATATAGTGTATGTGTATGTATAGTGTGTATAGTGTGTATATGTATATAGTGTGTATATGTATATAGTGTGTATATGTATATAGTGTGTATATGTATATAGTGTGTATATGTATAGTGTGTATATGTGTATAGTGTGTGTATGAGTTTTATATATATGAGTTATATATATGTATAGTGTGTATATGTATATATAGTGTGTATATGAGTTTTATATATAGTGTGTATGTATGTATAGTGTATATAGTGTGTATATATAGTGTATATATAGTGTATGTATGTATAGTGTATATAGTGTGTATATCAGAAAGGGGTTTTATTCGCCATGTAAGTTCACACCGACACGGAATTTACTTTGGCAGGATGGTGCATACATTCAACATATAGGAATCTAAAATCTTAAATAAGTTTTAAACAAGTCTTACTATAATAAGGGTTAAAAGTCTAACACCCAGGGGCTGAAGTATATAAAATTAAATCAATATCGAATATAAAATAGCTTCAAGATATAATTTAAAAATACAAATAGGGTAGCATAGTTAAGATCGGCAAGGTGTCGTTATGTAGATCAAATGTTAAAAACAGTGTTAGCCCTTGGCCTTGTTTAACAGGCCAGCAGCAGATGGGAAGAAACTGTTTTTTTTATGGCGTGAGGTTTTGGTCCTGATGGACCGAAGCCTTCTGCCGGAGGGGAGTAGCTGAAACAGAGAGTGTCCAGGGTGGGAGAAATCGGCCATAATCTTCCTCGCTCGCCTCATGGACCTTGTCGTGTGCAGGTCCTCGAGGGTCGGTAGATTGCAGGCAAATCACCTTCTCAGCAGTGTGGATGATTCGCTGCAGTCTGCTCTTGTCCTTGGCAGTAGCAGCAGCGTACCAGACGGTTATGGAGGTGGTGAGGATGGATTCAATGATCGCTGTATAGAATTGCACTATCATTGTCTTTGGCAGGTTGAATTTCTTCAGCTGCCGTAGAAAGTGCATCCTCTGTTGAGCTTTCTTGGTGAGGGAGCTGATGTTCAATTCCCACTTGAGGTCCCGGGAGAGAGAATAGTGCCCAGGAAGCGGAAGGACTCTACCATTTTGACTGGGGAGTCTTAACAGGGTGATGGGAGTGAGTGGGGCTGTATTCTTCCTGAAGTCCACAACCATCTCAACTTGTCTTTAGAACATTTAGCTCTAAGTTGTTCTGGCTACACCAGGTCACCAGATTGTCAGCTTCCCACCTATAGTCAGACTCATCCCCACCAGAGATCAGCCCAATGAGGGTGGTGTCATCCGCAAACTTCAATAGTTTGACGGACAGATGATTGGAGGTGCAGCTGTTGGTATACAGGGAGAAGAGCAGTGGTGGAAAGGACGCGCAGCCCTGAGGAGTTCCGGTGCTGATGGACCTGGAGTCAGAGACTTCTGTTCCCAGCTTAACGCACTGCTTCCTGTCAGAGAGGAAGTCTGTGATCCATTTACAGGTGGTGTATGGCACGTTCAGCTGCAAGAGCTTGTCCTGAAGCAGGGCAGCAGGGATGATGGTGTTGAAGGCAGAGCTGAAGTCCACAAACAGGATCCTGGCGTAGGATGCTGGGGCGTCCAGATGCTGTAGGGTGAAGTGGAGGGCCATGTTAACTGCGTCGAACACAGACCTGTTGGCTCTGTAGGCAAACTGAAGGGGGTCCAGGAGAGGGTCTGTGATGGCTTTGAGATGTGCCAGGACCAGGCGCTCAAAATACTTCATTACCACAGATGTAAGGGCGACCGGTCTGTAATCATTTAGAACCTGTTGGCCTTAGCTTTTTGGGCACAGGGATGATGGTGGAGGACTTGAGACAGGCTGGTACATGGCATGTCTCCAGGGAGATGTTAAAGATGTTGGTGAACACCGGAGACAGCTGGTCAGCGCAGTGCCTGAGGGTGGCTGGAGAGATATAGTGTATATATAGTGTGTATATGTATATATAGTGTGTATATATAGTGTGTATATGTATATAGTGTGTATATATAGTGTGTATATAGTATATATAGTGTGTATATGTATATATAGTGTGTATATAGTGTATATGTATACATATAGTGTATATATGTATAGTGTATATAGTATATATAGTGTGTATATGAGTTTTATATATAGTGTGTATACATGTATAGTGTGTATATGTATATAGTGTGTATATGTATATATAGTGTATATATAGTGTGTATATGTATATAGTGTGTATATATAGTGTGTATATGTATATAGTGTGTATATAGTGTATATGTAGGTATAGTGTGTATATATAGTGTGTATATAGTGTGTATATGAGTTTTATATATTTGAGTTGTATATATACATGTATAGTATATATATAGTGTATATGAGTTTTATATATCGTGTGTATACATGTATAGTGTGTATACATATGTATATAGTGTATATATAGTGTATATGAGTTTTTTTATATATAGTGTGTATACATGTAGTTGTATATATACATGTATAGTGTAGATATAGTGTGTATATGTATATAGTGTGTATACATGTATAATGTGTATACATGTATATATGTATATAGTGTATATATGTATAGTGTGTATACATGTATATGTATAATGTGTGTATATGAGTGGTGTGTATAGTGTATATATGTGTAGTGTACATAGTGTATATGTATATATAGATATATATAAGTTGTATATGAGTAGTGTATATATGTAGAGTGTGTATATATGTATAGTGTATATATGTATAGTGTATATATGTATAGTGTATATATGTATAGTGTATATATGTATAGTGTATATAGTATATATAGTGTATATATGTATAGTGTATATATGTATAGTGTATATAGTGTATATATGTATAGTGTATATATGTATAGTGTATATAGTGTATATATGTATAGTGTGTATATGTATAGTGTATATATGTGTATAGTGTATATAGTATATATAGTATATATAGTGTATATATAGTGTGTATATATAGTGTATATATGTATAGTGTATATATAGTGTGTATATATGTATAGTGTATGTATGTATTGTATATATATGTATAGTGTATATATGTGTATACATAGTGTATATATGTATAGTGTATATAGTGTATATATGTATAGTGTATATAGTGTATATATTGTATATATAGTGTATATATGTATAGTGTATATATAGTGTATATATGTATAGTGTATATATATGTGTATATATAGTATATATAGTGTATATATAGTGTATATAGTGTATATATGTATAGTGTATATAGTGTATATATGTATAGTGTATATAGTGTATATATAGTGTATATATGTATAGTGTATATATAGTGTATATATATGTATAGTGTATGTATGTATTGTATATATAGTATATATATGAGTTTTATATATTTGAGTTGTCCCTGTCCCCTCATTTCCTGGGGAAGTGTCTTGGAAGGGCATCACACAGAGACAAAGGCTCCCCGGGTAGCCTCCAGCAGCCTGTAGGGGCAAGTGCTGTCAGTAGTGGTGAGTAGCAGCAGCACTGTGAGTGGGTGAGTGCATGGGTGAGTGAGTGAGTGGGTGAGTGGGTGAGTGAGTGAGTGGGTGAGTGCGTGGGTTAGTGGATGAGTGAGTGGGTGGGTGGGTGAGTGAGTGGGTGGGTGGGTGAGTGAGTGAGTGGGTGAGTGGGTGGGTGAGTGAGTGGGTGAGTGAGTGGGTGGGTGAGTGAGTGGGTGGGTGAGTGGGTGGGTGAGTGGGTGAGTGAGTGACTGAGTGGGTGAGTGGGTGGGTGAGTGGGTTAGTGGGTGGGTGGGTGAGTGGGTGAGTGGGTGGTTGGGTGGGTGAGTGGGTGAGTGGGTGGGTGAGTGAGTGGGTGAGTGAGTGAGTGGGTGACTGGGTGCGTGAGTGGGTGGGTGGGTGGGGGGGGGGGGGTGGGTGAGTGAGTGGGTGGGTGAGTGGGTGAGTGGGTGGGTGAGTGGGTGAGTGGGTGGGTGAGTGGGTGAGTGAGTGAGTGGGTAGGTGAGTTGGTGGGTGGGTGAGTGAGTGGGTTGGTAAGTGGTTGTGTGGGTGAGTGGGTGAGTGAGTGAGTGGGTGAGTGGGTGGGTGAGTGAGTGAGTGGGTGGGTGAGTGAGTGAGTGAGTGGGTGGGAGAGTGGGTGGGTGAGTGAGTGGGTGAGTGAGTGGGTGAGTGAGTGGGTGGGTGAGTGGGTGGGTGAGTGAGTGGGTGAGTGGGTGAGTGGGTGGGTGAGTGGGTGAGTGGGTGGGTGAGTGAGTGGGTGAGTGAGTGAGTGGTGGGTGACTGGGTGGGTGAGTGGGTGGGTGGGTGGGCGGGTGGGTGAGTGAGTGGGTGAGTGGGTGAGTGGGTGGGTGAGTGGGTGAGTGGGTGGGTGAGTGGATGAGTGAGTGAGTGGGTGGGTGAGTGGGTGGGTGGGTGAGTGAGTGGGTGGGTAAGTGGGTGTGTGGGTGAGTGGGTGAGTGAGTGAGTGTGTGAGTGGGTGAGTGAGTGAGTGAGTGGGTGGGTGACTGGGTGGGTGAGTGGGTGAGTGGGTGGGTGAGTGGGTGAGTGGGTGGGTGAGTGGATGAGTGAGTGAGTGAGTGGGTGAGTGGGTGGGTGGGTGAGTGGGTGGGTAAGTGGGTGTGTGAGTGGGTGAGTGGGTGAGTGAGTGAGTGGGTGAGTGGGTGGGTGAGTGGGTGAGTGAGTGAGTGGGTGAATGTATAGGTGAGTTTGTGTTTGTGTGTGGGGAGCCATGGTGTAGCGCTACGCTGCGCTACGAACCCGGCAACCCGAGTTCGATTCCCGCTCACGGCCAACACCACCGGTGACGATTACTTGAACCGGTCCTGGGCCTCCCCTAGGTTGACTCAGCCTGAAATGAGTTTCCTGGTGCTGTGTAATCTAAACATCGCCACTTGCCCCCTACTGCCTGTGAAGGCTACACGGGGGAGCTTTGTCTTTGTAAACTTCGTAGGGGCTACTGCACTTGCCCCTACAGCCTGTGAAGGCTACACGGGGGAGCTTTGTCTTTGTAAACTTCATAGGGGGCCACTGCACTTGCCCCTACAGCCTGTGAAGGCTACACGGGGGAGCTTTGTCTTTGTAAACTTCATAGGCGCTACTGCACTTGCCCCTGCAGCCTGTGAAGGCTACACGGGGGAGCTTTGTCTTTGTAAACTTCATAGGCGCTGCTGCACTTGCCCCTACAGCCTGTGAAGGCTACACGGGGCAGCTTTGTCTTTGTAAACTTCATAGGCGCTACTGCACTTGCCCCCTACAGCCTGTGAAGGCTACACGGGGCAGCTTTATCTTTGTAAACTTCATAGGCGCTACTGCACTTGCCCCTACAGCCTGTGAAGGCTACACGGGGCAGCTTTGTCTGTGTAAACTTCATAGGGGCTACTGCACTTGCCCCTGCAGCCTGTGAAGGCTACACGGGGGAGCTTTGTCTTTGTAAACTTCATAGGCGCTACTGCACTTGCCCCTGCAGCCTGTGAAGGCTACACGGGGCAGCTTTGTCTTTGTAAACTTCATAGGCGCTACTGCACTTGCCCTTGCAGCCTGTGAAGGCTACACGGGGGAGCTTTGTCTTTGTCAACTTCATAGGCGCTACTGCACTTGCCCCTGCAGCCTGTGAAGGCTACACGGGTCAGCTTTGTCTTTGTAAACTTCATAGGCGCTACTGCACTTGCCCTTGCAGCCTGTGAAGGCTACACGGGGGAGCTTTGTCTTTGTAAACTTCATAGGCGCTACTGCACTTGCCCCTGCAGCCTGTGAAGGCTACACGGGGCAGCTTTGTCTTTGTAAACTTCGTAGGGGCTACTGCACTTGCCCCCTACAGCCTGTGAAGGCTACACGGGGCAGCTTTGTCTTTGTAAACTTCGTAGGCGCTACTGCACTTGCCCCTACAGCCTGTGAAGGCTACACGGGGCAGCTTTGTCTTTGTAAACTTCATAGGCGCTACTGCACTTGCCCCTGCAGCCTGTGAAGGCTACACGGGGCAGCTTTGTCTTTGTAAACTTCGTAGGGGCTACTGCACTTGCCCCCTACAGCCTGTGAAGGCTACACGGGGGAGCTTTGTCTTTGTAAACTTCATAGGGGCTACTGCACTTGCCCCTACAGCCTGTGAAGGCTACACGGGGCAGATTTGTCTTTGTAAACTTCATAGGGGGCTACTGCACTTGCCCCTACAGCCTGTGAAGGCTACACGGGGGAGCTTTGTCTTTGTAAACTTCATAGGCGCTACTGCACTTGCCCCTACAGCCTGTGAAGGCTACACGGGGCAGCTTTGTCTTTGTAAACTTCATAGGGGCTACTGCACTTGCCCCTACAGCCTGTGAAGGCTACACGGGGCAGCTTTGTCTTTGTAAACTTCATAGGGGGCTACTGCACTTGCCCCTACAGCCTGTGAAGGCTACACGGGGGAGCTTTGTCTTTGTAAACTTCATAGGCGCTACTGCACTTGC